>JAAIFI010000095.1:0-102067 GCA_011032875.1 Phlebia tremellosa | reverse complement strand
TCCTGGCGCATCGTTATTTCGTGACCGAACGCAGTGTCGATGAAGCGATGAACACTTTTGCCGCGAGACCATGACGACCTCGCTTTGCTCTCACTCTCGACTCTCGACTCTCACTCTCGAGACTTGAGCGTGAAATCTCGACCTAAAGCGAGGTAATGGGTGATATTGCGCGTAATTTCACGATAGACTGCAGAGACTAGAGATGCAGGCTGGAGGCAGGGGGAGGGGGATGCGGCACCGAGCCCCGGCCCAGGGCGTACCGCCCAAGCCCAAGGGCGGACCCTGCGTAAGCCCTGGTCGAATTTTGATCGCGTCTGTCGCTCGCAAAAATTCATGTCGTGTCGTGTCGTGTCTTGTAACTCTAGGAACAGGGAACGGAAAAACGGTAACACTGACAGACGCGTTCGTTTGCGGGGTAGGATCCAGCCGTCGACGTTCGGTGCTCATCCGTGCTGTCGTGCTGTTTTGTGACCCGCCCGCGTTGTATTGGAGGAGAACGGAGACGACGCCCGCGATGCTGTACAAGGTATGACAGCGACGCGTGGGAGGGTGGACGTGGGGGAATCACGGGCGGGCGAGTGCATGAGGGCGGTGAGGGGAAATGGAATGGAGGGGACGCGGGGGGAGGAGATGAAGCGGGGTGGGAGGCCTAGCTCCGTTCCGATCGTGCTCGATGCGAGGTCGATGTGGCGAGCGACTCTGGCATCAATGAAGTGATTCCACTCCGGGCACCCTCGATGTCCTCAATGAGACGGCGACGCGATGCTCACCCTCTGCTACCATGGACCCCTGCAATACTGGGCACCTGACAGTCTGCAACCCGTGCTCTCACCCGGGGAATGCAAAAATACTGGTGGGTGTAGGTGCCTGAAGTTGATGATTGCCTCTGATCGGGTATCTGATGTGTTGAAGATGTAGCGCATGGGACGGGCTGAGGCAAGGATGAGCCGAATGGCCGCATGGAACCAGCCCGTCCTTCTCGCCCTCGACTCCTTCTTTCGTTGACCGTTTAGCCTCGCTCGTCTACGGATCCTAACCCTCCCATCAATCCCTCCATAATCTCCTCTTGCCCAATCCCCGCCCGTCCCAATCCTCGACTCGCATGTGGCGCCCGCACTCAATCAATCATGCCCCCCTCAGCCCGCCTACGCCTGAGCCCTATATAACGCCCCCTCCCCCGCCCCCACTTCCTGTCTTCGCGGTTCTTTCCCCACATCGCTTCCCCACTCCATCTCAGTGCGTCCACTAGTGCTGAGATTATAGTACCAAGAACGCCTGTTCCCATCCACACATCCATCCCTTCCTCACCCACCTAACGCGGCAATGGCTGGTGGTCCCGCTGCTACAGGGCCCGGCATCGGCGCCAACGCCCCCAAGAACAAGTTCGCCGGCATCCTCATGGTCTCCTTCGCCGCCTTCGCTGGTATCCTCTTCGGTTACGATACCGGTACGATCTCTGGTATCACTGCCATGAAAGACTTCCTCCGCCTCTTCGGTCAACCGACCACCGACACCGACAACCATCCCACCGGCTACATGATCACCTCGAGCCAGCAGTCGCTCGTCACCTCCATCCTCTCTGCCGGTACCTTCTTTGGTGAGTACATCCTCGTCTTATTTCCCTCGTCCTTCTTCCCTCGTCCTTCTATCCTTCGGCGCGCGATAGCATTTATGATATGATGCCTCCGATCGGTATCACTATCGCGCAATGTACTATCAACATGTCAATGACAGACGCTGACCACACATGTGCTCTCCCCGCAGGTGCCCTCGGCGGCGCATGGGTCGCAGACCACCTCGGACGGCGCGGCGGCGTCTTCCTCGCCACGCTCGTCTTCGCCTTCGGCGTCTCCCTCCAGACCGGCTGCCACCAATGGGCCGCCCTCATCGTCGGCCGTGTCTTCGCCGGCCTCGGCGTCGGCCTCGTGTCTGTCTTGATTCCGATGTACCAGAGCGAGTGCTCGCCCAAGTGGATCCGTGGCGCGGTGGTGTCCGGGTACCAGTGGGCGATCACCATCGGCTTGCTCCTTGCGTCTGTTATCAACAACGCGACCAAGGACCGCGATGACCACTCGGCGTGGCGGATCCCCACGGGCATCCAGCTCATCTGGGCGAGCGTCCTCACTGCCGGCATGTTCTACCTTCCTGAGGTACGTGCTTTGTTACTATTATATTCTGTTTTCAAATGCTAACTAATTATTCGACTTGCAGTCCCCGCGTTTCCTCATCAAACAGGGCCGCGACGAAGACGCTTGCAAGTCGATGTCGCGCCTCACGGGTCTGCCGGCGGACGACCCTGAGATCGAGAGCGAGCTCGCAGACATCCGCGCTGCGCTGCGCGAGGAGGAGGAGCTCGGCGAGCAGTCGTACATGGACTGCTTCCGGCCCAGCCACAACAAGATCGCGCTCCGTACTCTGTCGGGTATCTTCATCCAGGCGTGGCAGCAGCTCACGGGTATCAACTTCATCTTCTACTGTAAGTCGTCCTCGCTCCTCATGGTTCATCACATGAACAAATGTTGATTGATATCGCGATGCACAGACGGCACGGCCTTCTTCCAAAACTCGGGCATCAAGAACCCCTTCCTCACGCAAGTCGCCACCAACATCGTGAACGTCTTCATGACGCTCCCGGGCATGTGGGGCATCGAGCGCTTCGGCCGTCGCTCCCTCTTGATCTGGGGCGCCGTCGCGATGTGCATCTGCGAGTTCCTCGTCGCCATCATCGGCGTCACGATCTCCGTCGACAACACCTCCGGCCAGAAAGCCCTCGTCGCGCTCGTGTGCATCTACATCGCGGCGTTCGCGAGCACGTGGGGGCCGATCGCGTGGGTCGTCGTCGGCGAGATCTTCCCGCTGCAGGTGAGGGCGAAGGCGATGTCGTTGGCGTGTGCGAGTAATTGGCTGTGGAATTTCGGGATTGGGTACGCGACGCCGTATTTGGTGAACGTCGCGCCCGGGTCGGCGGGGTTGCAGTCGAAGGTGTTCTTCATTTGGGGCTCGACGTGTGCGTGTTGTGTGGTGTTCTCGTTCTTCTGTATTCCCGAGGTGCGTTCACTCTCATCCTTCCTTCGAGTCTTATCATGCTTACTGACGCGGTTGTGAATTTATAGACGAAAGGCCTGTCGCTCGAGCAGATCGACCTGCTGTACCAGAACTGCACGCCGATCACGTCCGTGCGGTACCGCCGCGAGCTGCTCGCGAACGACATCCGCGCCGCGGACGCGCTCAAGGGCGGCAAGGAGGCGCACATCGACGAGAAGGACGAGTCCGAAAAGGTGTAGAGTGTTGCACCCATCCTCATTCAACTACTCTCACGTCCTCCCACATTTATGGGTGGTGTGGTACGCCGATATACGCTGCTGATATGACTGTTATATTATAATGACTCACGCGTTGGACTGTGTACGATTAACGAGTACGAGTTGTAGGTTGGGTAGTCGGGTAGTCGGGTAGTCGGGTAGTTGGTCGATGGTCGGTGGTAGTTTAGGAGGTGGCGGGTTGTGACGGGCAGGCGCACGCACGCACACATATCAATACTAGTACTAGTTATTTTTTTCACGTAGCAGTAGCATCAGACGAACGCCTCTCACGTCCCCGGCCACGTTAATGGCATACGTTTTAAAAATGTCTTTGTTTTTGGTTTTGAGTTTGGTGTGAGGATTCGGTGTGAGGAGTTTGTGGTTAGGTGAGATGTGTGAGGACTTGGTGTGAGATGTGTGTAGGTGAGGCGAACTTGCGTATTTTGAGTGGAGTGCAGAGCTGTGGAGAGATGGCATGGGCCATATATGGTGCAAAAAATAGATACCATAAGATCTGCCACATTTCTCGCCTTTTAGCATATATAAATCATGTTTTCGAGAGACTTCACATTGTATGTGCCATATGCACATAAGTATCACGCGTTAGAGTCTAATCTGCCAAGGGGCGACTGATACTCCAATTTAGTGTATTCTTCCACACAGACTACAAAGAGAATAGCTGAGCATAATACATATTACAACCACTGACGTTACAGGATGGCATTGGTCAGGTCTTAGAAGAGCTCCGCAAGGCGTACGCGCTACAAGAGCGGCCATCCACCATAATTCACGCATCAGACCTCACGATTCACAACTCACGAAAAACCGTGAAGCACACGTTCGTATACACCGGCGGCATGGACGCATACATCTCTTGCCGCGCGACCTCCTCACACCCCATGTCAACCGCGCTGCTCGACACGACCACCAGCAGGGGCTGCCCCTCGTGCACTGCGCCGAAGACAGACGCGTCTGGAATTCTGTTGTACTCCGGGAGCGCGCGGTGCAGGATGAGACCGGTTTGCCACGCGAACAGGGGGATGTGGGGGAGGCGGAGGCGGGGGAGCGCCGCGCCCATCGTCGAGCGCGAGGCGCAGGCGAAGACGGAGAGCGTGCGCGGGTCGTCGATGAGCTCGGCGATGTCCATGAGCAGCTCCTGGGGAAGACGCGGGCCGTGGGGTGCCAGGAACGGGGTGTCCTCGCTGTCGGAGCACTTAGACTCTTTAGAGTCAGTGGCAGGTTTCTGGTTCTGGTTCTGTTCTCGTGTTCCCGAGATCCAGAACGAGCTCCTAAGAAGATGGTAGAAGAAATCGATGTCGTCGTCAGCAGGTAAGTTGCCCAGGCGGATCATTGCCTCCAGACCCGCGAGTGTCTGCTCAGTATGCTCGCCCGACGCGAAAAAATCGGGGNCCGCGAGTGTCTGCTCAGTATGCTCGCCCGACGCGAAAAAATCGGGGCAGGAGGACAGCACATCAGTGTGGGTGAATCTCCCATTGTCCCGCTTATCGACGCGCACGAGTACACAGTGGAAGATAGAAAAGACGACACCGTACACGATATCGGGCACATCGTGGCCGTCCTTCTTCGTTATCTCCTCGACGACCTGCGCGATCGCAGCCTTGCGGTTGTCTTCGTGGACAAGATGTGTGGCGATCAAAACGCAGATATGCCTGCGCGGCCACCATACGAGTTCCTCTGAGTTGCTGACAAGAGATAATTGTCCTTGGACAGTATCGGCGGCCTCCTGCGGGCCTCCAAAGAACGTCCAGAGCAAATGCGACGGGGGCAGAAGTGCGTGTGCAGCCAAGTTGAAGGCGAAGCAGCGCTGCTTCGACGACATAGTCTGCACATCCGATAGAAACGCAAGCTCGGTGGCTGCCTTGTTCCTGTTGTGCATGCAAATATGGAGGTAGACGGTCCGTTCTTGGATGATCACATCTGCGAGCACAGGGGCAGTGTTGAGCGACAGTAACGCGTTTACAGTGCACGGTGCGCTCTCCTGTACAGAGTTATGATATTTCTCCAATGCACTATTCTCGACAGGCGGAGGAGGGGGGAAGTCCAGGGTGAACCTATACTCGGCTGGAACATCTCGGTCGCACGCACGATTACCATACATGTTGAGACTTACGCCCTTGAGGAACAGGTCTGTCGGGGGCATATGGTCGAGACGATACATCGGCGCGCAATCAATATGGAAGACCAGATGGTCCAGGTCGATTTCGTACACCCATTCGATGAAGGTGTCTTTTGTTGGTTGGATAAGGGTGATCTCACGACCACTGTCGTCTCGCAGGCACCAGTTCTTGTTGAGCACATCCTGATGTTCCTCAAGGAGTTCATCAAAGTGGCGGCGCATACCTTCGAGCCATTCCCGGAACTGCTCTGGATCAGTTGGGATTTCTGCGAGAACTTCTACTCCAAACCCTGCCGGGTACGAATCCCAGTGGTTGTAATACCTAAAATACCAACCTTTGTGCCTATAAACCTTGAAGCCGCGAGTACCCATCTAAGATATGCGAGTCTTGTAATTGAGACATTGAATTGAGTCATGAATTTATAGATTCATATAGAACTTGAACTTGAACACTCACGATTATTTCTCGTGTTATGGAAATGATATCAAAACTTTTAGTCGTGTGTACGCGTATGAACTAGTGATCAGTGAGTCAATGGGGGAGGAAGAAATGAACAAGTAGAGAGATGATCCTCGAAATGGCCACTGCAGCTGAGGATTGAAATACTAAACGCGAGCTCATTTGACATGATGCCGTTTCGGCATCCGCCAGGCTTTCGAGCTCCGAGAAACTCACCTTGCCGAACCGGTCTACTACTGTATAAGTGGTAGTAAATGTAGGTTATTGAGCAGGCAACAAACAACGGTGGGACTCAAAAGATGCGACAACTCCATAAACAAGAAGGGAAAGATGTATCGATGAATTGGCGATGTGAAATCGTTGCATGAATGCACTGCTAGAGAATGAACGGTATCATCTCTTCATGGCATTCTAGCTATATTACACGGAGTCTAATCTGAGAGACGACTGATAGTACAAGGTGAGATTTCTTCCATACCAACGACATAGCTGAGCATGATACAGTTTATGACTCGACGAGAGCACTGGTGCTACAGGAGGTCCGCAAGACGCAGGCGGCTGTCCATTACGCATCACACTTCACGGTTTCACGAAAGACCGTGAAGCATACCCCTACGTGAGCCGGTGGCCTGAACATAAACAAGCGCCCCTGTGCGACCTGCTCTAACCCCGCCCCGCTCGCAAAGCTACTCGAAACGGTTACTACCGCGGGCTGGTCCTCGTAACGCGCGTCGAAGGCAGCCTTTGTCGCTTTTGTACTGCGCTTCTTTGGGGTGATAGGTAGAGGTATGGAGCGTTGGAGGACGAGACCGGTTTCGAACGTAGGCAGGAAGATGCGCGGGAGGCGGAGGAGGGGGAGGGCCGCCGCCATCGTCGAGCGTGAGGCGAAGGCGAAGGCGGAGAGGGCGCGCGGGTCGGTGATGGATTCTGCAATGTGATTGAGCATCTCCTGGGGTAAGCCGTGGCGTGCGCCGCTGGGGGCCGCAGGTTGCGAGGTATCAGGCTGGCCGTTGATAGACTCCGAGTCACTGGCAGGTTTCTGCTGTTTGTGGTTCTCTGAAGCCCAAGACGAGCGGAGTGAATCGTAGAAGAAATCGATGTCGTCGTTAGCAGGTAGATTACCCAAACGGATCATTGCCTCCAGCCCGGCAGGTGTCTGCTCAGTACTAGGGTCGCCCGACGTGAACAGATCGGGACAGGAGGACAGCACATCAGTGTGGGTGAATCTCCCATTGTCCCGCTTGTCGACGCGCACGAGTACGCAGTGGAAGACAGAGAAGACGACACCGTACACAATATCGGGCACTTCGCGGCCATCCTTCGTTATCTCCTCGACGACCTGTGCGATTGCAGCCTTGCGATTGTCTTCGTGGGCAAGGTATGTGGCGATCAAAACACAGATATGCCTGCGCGGCCACCATACGCGCTCCTCTGAAAGGCTGACAAAAGACACCTTTCGTTCGACTGTGTTGGCCTCACCGTCGCCCTTGACTTCCTCTGGAGCTATGGCGAGCTCCCAGAGCATATACGACGCGGGCAGAAGTGCGAGCGCGGCCAAGTTGAAGGCCAAGGAGCGCTGCTTCGACGACATAGTCTTCACATCCGATAGGAACGCGAGCTCGGTGGCTTCCTCGTTCCAGGCGTGCATGCAGATGTGGAAGTAAGTGGTTCGTTCTTGGATGATCACATCTGCGAGCGCAGGCGCCGTGTTGAGCGACAATAACGCGTTTACAGTGCACGGAGCGCCCTCCTGTACAGAGTTATGATATTTCTCCAGTGCACTGTTCTCGACAGGCGGAGGAGGGAGGAAGTCCAGGGTGAACCTATACTCGGCTGGGACATCTCGGCCGCACGCACGATTACCATAGACGTTGAAGCTGATTCCCTCGAGGAACAGGTCTGTGGGGGGCATATGGTCGAGACGGTACATCGGCGCGCAATCGATGTGAAAGACCAGATTGTCCAGGTCGATTTCATACACCCATTCGATGAACAGGTCGTTTGTTGGTTGCTTACGGGTGATCTCAAGACCATCGTCTTCTCGCAGGCCGCCGTTCTTGTTGAGCGCATCCTGATGTTCCTCAAGGAGTTCATCAAAGTAGTGTCGCATACCTTCGAGCCACTTCAAGAACTTCTCTGGATCTGTTGGAATCTCTGCGAGGACTTCTATTCCAAGCCCTTCCGGGTAGGAATCGTAGTGGTTGTACTGGGCAAAGTACCAGCCCTTGTGTCTATGAACCTTGTAGCCGCGGGTACCCATCTGATGTACGCTGCATGCATTGTTATTAAGACATTGAATGTCGGAGATATATACTTATAGAATTTGAAGACTCACGATTATTTCTCGTGTCAATGGAACGGAATTTGTTTGCCAGTTGTATGTACGCGCGTGATCAGTAAGTCAATGAGGGGGGGAAGGGACAGACGATCGAGGTGGCCACTGGCTATTGCAGGACTGAACACAAGTGCGCCACATGCGAACTCACTGTAGGGATGCCGAAACGGCATCGCGCTAGGATTTCGAGCTCCGAAAACCTTCGCAGCGAGAGGCACCTCCATCCAGGGTGGCGCTTCCAGGATTTACCGTAGATTTCGGCTAGATTTGAGAGATATGCGCTACACTCACCACAGAGAGAGAGAAAAACCCTTAGTACACGAATGCTTTCAACCTGCTCGCAGGGATTGTCTCAAAAAGTCTCAAAACGACACTACAGATGAACAGATACTCGATTGCAGTAATGATGGTTCTACTGATTGATTACACGGGTTCATCATCTTTTATTGCCCTTCTTCTTCGCGTTCCCGTTCACAGGAGGAGAGGAAACCTCCAGAGAGCCACCCGCAGCTTCCGCTGCTGCACCCTCACCACTCTCGATCTTATCGCGCGCCTCCACGAAGAACATGATATCGCGCACCTGGTCTTCTAGTTCCGCGACCCTCGTCTGCAGCACCTCGCGCTCCTGCTCGACCCTACCGACGCGCTCCTGCGCAGCCGCGAGGTTCTTCGACAGCCGCTCGCTCATCGCGTGCTCGTCTCGGTACTCTTTCTCCATCTTCCGCGCAAGCTCGAGGGCTTTCTCTGCACGCCGCTCTGCGCGCTCTCGTGCCTTGTCAGCTTCCGCAACGCGTGCATCTTCTTCTTCCTTACGCCGTCGCGCTTCGTCGCGCATACGCGCCTGCGTGCCCTCTACTTCACCGGACAGCCTGTCCACGAGGGCGCGCAGCTCACCCATGCGGCTCACGAGCTCCGCCGTCTGCGCCTCATAGTATGTGCGCTGCGAGTCGAGCTGCGAGGTGAGCAGGTACGAGTACTCGATACCGATCGCCTCAATCTTCTCTGCGCTTAGGGCGTCGGCAGCGCTGGGTCCACCGCCGTCGCCCCTGCCGCCCATGGTCATCGACGATGCGGCGGAGGGGAGCTCCACGAGCTTGCCATCGGCTTTGTTTTGGATAAGTCGGTGGACATATCCATCGCCGGCGTAATCCCAGACTCGTTGAGTCTCCAGCTCCAGGGCGTAGAGGTGGGTAGTGCGCTCATAGTGAGCTTGTGCGTGTGCACGACGGTATCTGCCGCAACCAATGTTCCCGCAAATCAAGCAGATCCAAAGATTTGTCGTGGACGGTGAGTCCGGCGGGCAGTCGACACATTGTGACGGTGAAGATGGCGATGCGAAAGGTATCGGTACATTTGATCGTGACGTGTTGGGTGACGTAGGATGAGAGGAGAGGAGAGTCTGCGAATATCGGCAGACAGGGCATCTAGATACGGCCATCAACATCATCTTGGATAGATATTGTACTGTAAAGCATACCGGCTATCTCCCCATTTGCTGAGACAGGCACAGTGGAAGGTATGGGAACAAGGAACTGAAACAAGACCCGTCACAGCGGAGTCCATCCGTTCCAAGCAGACGGGGCAGGTTGGAAGTTCATATGCTGTGCTCTGCGGCGAGCCTATTCGCGATATGGCTTGCGACACCGTATCATCCGCATCCATCTCAACAGACAGAATGCGAACAACGTGGCATATCTCAGGCTGTGTGAGACACGTCGTTAGGAGCGCAGCGAGGAACGCATTGAACACACCCACCTCCATAGAATTGAACTGTTTGCCATTGTAAGCCTCAGAAAATTCGATGGCTTCAGACTCGTTTTTGAATTTGATAACGACAATAGAGCGATTCGGAGCTGAATCCCTATATATAACATTAAATAGCGAGTCTATGTCAGAACGTAAGATCTTACCGTATCATCCGCAAGTGCGTCATGCCCTCAGCGGCAGGGGCGACAAAAGCCAGGAAGTCGGACGGCGTCATCCAAGAGGGAACTGCCAACACTCCCATCATTACGCCATCTGAATCATAGACAGACTCTCGAGGAGTTTCTGCTCCGTCCGTTGAATCCTTTCTTGCTGCCGTTGCGGGCGGCGCTGACGAGGATGAGGCAGACGGCCCGTCGCTCTCCGTAGTTCTCGGTGCCTCGCGGTACATGTGCACAACGCCTTCAGGTAAATTTGTCGATCCAGACTTTGACCGCGGAGGATTCGGAACAAATGTGGCGATAGCAGGGCCTTGACACAGCAATCAGTCAACGTCTGTCCAGATGATATCTCAGCATACGAGTGGGGAGGATGAGCCAGTATTTGTTTCACGCGATTCTCAGCCTGATCCAAGTTGTGCATACGAGCATCGCAGCTCAGTAGGGGAATCGATGCTAAAATCGCGTGATATGCAACGCTTGTACATGACCACACGGATATACAGGCTCTCATATCTAGTATGGTGCACGAGAGAGAGCTGGGACGGCTTTCTCGAGAATCATAATAAGATACGGGAGGATTGAACGTACATCCAGTGAACCACCACCCGCATAATTGAGATATATTCGAAACAATTTCTCACCTCGACCATGAGTATCTCTCTCCTTGCCAATAGCAGCTTTCTTGCTACCGCTGACATCCATGGCACTAGTGTCGAAATCCACCCAATCAATTCGCAAGGGACCAAAGCGATAGTCCGTATGTTCTTGTTCGGCAGGAGTTTGACTCCGAGGATGATGAAATGTATAGCGACGTCCTGTAGACTTTGGCGGGTGCGCAGGAAGTATCTGGAAGAGCGAAGAAGGGATGAATTCGGCTGCTTCGTTGAATTGTGGACGACTATAAGAAGATGATGTCTGACTTGTTTGAGCAGGTTTCGAGACAGAAATTCGGATGTGATAACCTGGGCGCATAACTCAGTTCATGAACATCACCGCGGTGGTAGATGTTGTAGTCGAAGATGGTGTCCGAGAACAAGATGCTCAGCGCTCAGCAATGAGCGTGCGCCCAGGCGCTTTGTAATAAGCACATGTTACCGAGAACGTTCACGATGAGCTCTGCACGCCCAGCACTGTCCTTGACTGCACCGCTGACTCGCAGGACTCTTAATGATATCAAGAGCATTCTTGCACAAAGTTATGAACAGGACAGTGATAAATATGATCCCTCGGAGACGCACGCTGCGGTGCTCGTCCCGCTATGCAATGTCAATGACAAGCCTGGGATCCTCCTGGAAGTGCGGGGAAAGCTAAGAGCACATTCTGGAGAGGTGAGGTGCGATCTGTTCATACCGTGCTCTTCAGCATGCTTAACCGGTTGACATTGTCTCGCAGCTTTCCGGGTGGTAAAGTCGATGAGGTCCGTCTCCTTTTCGCCAGTTTAGTATCACCGATAGTAGAACTGAGACCTATGGCTCTCAAAGTTAGACCCTTCCACCCAGGCAGCAGCTCTGCGCGAAACAGAAGAAGAGGTAGGCATACATCCTGACCAGATAGAGATTCTTGGTCGCTTCGGGCCAGCCGAGACTTCCCTCGCTGGAATGCGAGTATGGCCTTACGTTGTAAGTTGCACCCTCTCAGTATATTGGCAACCTGCTGAGAATTATGATTGCAGGGTTTCGTACACCCGCACGACACTTCGCAATGTCCCCCGGTGCCGCTTTCCACGTCACAAACGGACATCGATGTCCCGCTCCCTTCGTTGGTGTTATCCAACCTCAAGCTATCCCCAAGAGAAGTGGCACACGCGTTCCATTTCCCATTATCCGCTGTCCTCTCAACTCCACGACTTCATCACTACCTGTTCCGTGGACAGCGCCCGTACTATGCTGTCGACGTATCCGATATCGTGAGCTCTCAGGAGACGGGCGAAATCGTGCACAGCGATGGACAAGCTCCTTGGGCAGGTGATCCTGAGCAACGCGACGAGATCGGAGGCGGGCGGGAGGGCCGGCTGGAAGTTTGGGGCTTGACTGGCTGGTATCTCAACGTGTTTTTGCGAACCTTGGGAATATACGATTAGGAGCGCCTGAAGATAGACAGTATGTAACCATAGAAGCGTGTCAATCACAACCAGATACAGCAATTACTGCGGCAGCGATTGCAGTGAGGAGATTGAACCTCGGGATCCGAGTTAGCACACAACTAAAACCAGGATACTGTCCGACGTGTCACCACGCCTGATAAGCAATACCCAATATTGCAATGTACATGACCGCAATCAGTCTAGCGCATGATTGAATCTTTATTGGTATAAGGAAGGAACTAACTGAGGGGCGATAGATTCTCGAGCGCCGTGTTATTAGGGTATGGAAGCCGGCTATGACTCTCGAAGCTGTGCTGCAACTACATAATCACCCACGACCATTCAGTAAGGTGATCGACAGAAACCTTAACAACCTAGTACTCACGTTAGCGTGCGCATGGCTGCACAGGTCTAAACTGCCGTACACGCGCCGTCCCACGCGACAAATACAGTCCGATGTTGGTTCAGGGATCCAAACCAGATGAGCCAAAGGTCTGAACTACGTTGTAGTCTTTCGAAATCCGAGCCAAATGATCTAGTTAGACCTTTGATACGAGACAAGCTGTGGTGTGGGGTTGCTTAGCACCAGTTTAAGGCATGCAATGCAGGTGACGATACGCACCGGTGCATTTAACGAGGGTGAATATCCTGAACGGCGGGACTTCGCTATGATGCTGGTACCGCTCCGCTGGCGATATCTTTTGATCTGTGCGCACCAGGGACTCGCTCCCTCAAGCCGTCGGCACTGTGATAAGTCTGTACCGTCGTCGACGCTGGAGTATTCGAGACATCCGATTTCGAAACCTGCTCAGCTAGCTCCGCCGGCAGCGCTACGAGGTGGCTATCGCCGTCAGTGAGAGCGTTGGTATGAGAGGCTGGTGAAGCCTCGCGTAATTTGCGTAGCGGTCGTTGACAGCCTTTAGCCATGGAATTCGAACGACGAGCATCCCAGATGAGGAAGAGTACTGCTTCTGAAGAGGCCACAACAATTGCAACAAGTAGAGCCAGTAAGACTTTCTGAGAGAGTGTGTAGTGACAGAGTCAGTCTTGCAAATGAGAAGTCGAGGAGAGATGGCAGAACACTGACGACTCACCCATTCATCCTTCCACCTCAGTTTGTCTGCGGCCCACCATGTCGCTGCGCCTGAGCCCAATATGCTCAATAAAGCATTCAAAACGGCTGTGACCGCTCTTCTGTCGTTCAGCTCCCTCGATACACTGGTATTTTCTGGACCGATAATGGGGCTCGTTGGAGGAAACTTTCGCTCAGGAGAAGCCCGTGTTCCCGCCAATAAAGCTACCATGCTATAAGTACTCGGCGAGAGCTTATAGTCCTGGAGTAAAGCTTGCCCTTCCGTTGAGCGTGTCCATGCTGAGATAGACGATAGAAGTGTATACGAGATGACCTGCTGTACATCGCCGCTGGATATCGACGCATTTGACGACTTTTTCTCGGGCAGTCTCGTCGACGACGTTGGGTGTACCTCGGACAACACTAGTCTGAGCTCCGAGGACATTGTCTCTGGCAGAAGGGCTACTAGCTTGTTCAAAGTCTCTGCTAAGTGTGGTTCTAGAGAAACATTGAGTTCAGAAGCGGTGGTCGTCGCGGACATGGTGGACAGCGGACGCAGAGGTTCTCCCGCGCCGCGTCGTCGCTGAGGGCCACCAAGCCGCGCTCGGCGGACCAGCGTCAGCGACTGCCACAGCTTGTACAACAGCGATCAACATCTCCGACCCATCGCCAATCTTTCATCGAGATTTTGGCAATCTTTCTAGGACATTAGATCCACGTTCTCCGTCTTGCTCGCTTGTTCACTTTGTCCCCGAGCATTGCATTGACAGACATCGGCGAGCCTTGCAACATCCATCCTCTGACATAACAATTTGAACAGCATCCAGCAAATTCAAGGCTCGACGTCCAGTACGCCGTCTGTGGTTTTCCAAAACTAATCAATCACTGCCTCTGCTCGCAAGCAAATCCTTCTCGCGCAGCCTCTCGACTGAGAACGGGTTGGCTGTTCTACACTGATTTTCATGGCGCTGGAATATACGGCGCTGCATGAGGCCTGTGCCAAGCTCGATGTCGGGCATATCACTACCATATCACCCCTCACTAACGTGCTTGATGAACACTCAAAAGCTCTGGCACTGGAGATCAGTATCAGGTCAGTAGCCAATGCCTTCTGTTCTGACCTTGTTACCTTCTCATCGCTCCCAAGAGAACAAATAGGATGCTCCCAGCCCAGCATCTGGCCGCATCTCCAAAGGGTATGGTCGATGACTGCTTCCGCACACACCTTCAATGACGATGAAGACAACGAACGGCGGTCTCAACTGCGCAAGCTCTGTTTCAGCCTCTCGCGGTTCACGAGGAACTTAGTGGCAGCTGTACCCGAAAACCAGAAGAGCGCCTTGTCAGCTGAGGTCTATAATCCTCTTGTGGCACGGGCACTGATGATGAATAAAATCTATTTTTTGCAACATCGCCAGTGAAAATGAACCAGCCATTCGGAGCTTATGCCGTTACTACACCTCATACTCAGCAACTCAAGATACAGAAAGTTGACCTTGTTTCCCGAGTCTTATCGTCGTCCAGGTACTGATAAGCTTCGCTGCCTGCAGCTTATCCAGTAACGAGGGTGTTGGTGCAAACACTGTCAAACCTCGTCACTACCAACGAAGAATTAATGTCGAGCCTGTGGGACTCATATCTCAAACTTCCGGAAGAACAACTCATCCTGATGTACGCTCACATTCTCCCTGCTGAGCGTATATCGTATTCACTCCTTTGCAGCCGACTGTTTTCCGTGCCGGATGCGAAAACGGCGCTATCAACGTTCATCTTGGTATTGAATTGCCTGGAAGCCAGCAAAACTCGCATGTATGTTTGTGCCCCTGATCCTACTATAACTTAACATTTTCCCATTCATATAATGGCCATATACGCCAGTTCGTGGGGTAGCATGGACATACCGAATTAGGGCTCATTATCATCGTTTGTTCTACAGGAGACTTCTGACAAGTAGCCCGAGCGGCCTGCGATTGTGTATAGCCTTATTCGACCGAATAGCATCCCTATACGACGAAGAAGACTCGGCAGACAGTAGTCAGGCGTTCGAAATCGGGTATGTAGTTTCCCGTGTCTCGTATTCTGTGGTCATCAGCGGTTCCGTGTAACGTTCTATCAATTTTCAGGTATCGAATATTTTGCAGAATCACCGAGCAAGGATCTATACCGTCTCTTTATGAGCGTATATCGATGTAAGCGAGTCGTCATCTCAGTTGCGGTGGACTGTGCTCATACCGCAGTCAACTCTGAAACTTCTCGATGCCTGCGCTCATGACTACACACTCCAACGCACCGCCGCAGGAAGGATGAAATTATCACTCCGCATCAGACGACGCTGTTGAAACTCTTGGATTCGTATCTGCAGCCCGCGCAGGCGCATGCCATCACATTGACGGAGAAAACATTGACAGAGCTATGCGTAATGTTAATATCGACCTTTTTCGCCTTGTCACTCTATGCGCAGCACTCAATTAAGCGGGCTTTGGGATCCGATGTACCGAGAAGCCTGCCGCCAAGCCTCCAAGCCGCCACAGAATTGACGCAAACCATCCGACCGGCAAGTCTCTCGACGGAACCCACGCCTCCGGAGGAGCTTGACCTCCTGCTTCCCAAAGTGTCTGAAGCATTAGTCCTGGTGACCCAGTGCCTCATATCGCTCGCTCTGTATTCCGAGGAGAGCACGCAATCTAGCTCACTACGGCCACCCGAAGGGGCTACGGCAAGCTTATTGATGGCCGGCCAATTGAAAGATTTTGTGGCCACCTCGATCTCTGCCTCCGGCCACGGAGCCATAGAATGCCTCATAGGTAAGCATCATGCCGTATTTCCTATCTCATGCATGTAACGCATGGACACTGACATGTGGCCTTCTGTACAGAAACTCTCCGGTTATTCGACAGGTTTCTTCCTCGTATTACATTTGGCAAGGTGGCTCCTGTACCCGTTCCTGCACCGGAATCAGGTATGCCACAGGATCAGGCACAGCTTGGAGCTGAAGCTGCGCGGGTCTCTGATCCCAAGGGCTTTGCCTATCTCAAGAGGGACCTTGTACGGCTGTTAGGAATCCTGTCTTCCGATCGCCCAGCGGTGCAGGATCGTGTGCGCGCCTGCGGGGGCATACCAGTTGTTTTGAATCTATGCGTTGTAGACGATCGTAATCCATGTGAGTACTTTGCCGCTTCATCGCGTCTGTATATGCCTGCCTTTCTGGTGGCCACGCTCTGGGTGCTATTATCGTTACCTCATTTGCTGACGTCTTACGTGCCTGGCTGACGCTCATAGACCTCCGGGAACACGCAATATTCACGCTACGAAACCTGCTGCATGGGAACCTAGAAAATCAAGCCCTAGTGAACGAAATTCAACCGCTGAGAGAATGGGACAAGAGTGGACTATTGCAGGCAAGGGGGCATGCTGCGTGACAGTGGAAAGCAGCATTCAAAGTCTTGTACATCGAGTAAATAGATAGCAATACAAACAACAAAGCACGACGAAAGGAGGTATACCGATCAAGATACAACATCAATCTTCCTCTTCCTCTTCGAAGTCAATGGCCCGCTTGCGTCGGGAACCGGTGCCCACGCGGCGAACACCCCATTCCTCCTCGTCCTCACTTTCAACGTCCATAGCATCTTCGTCAGCTGCGGGCTTCTCATCGTCCGGACCTTTAGTGCCACCTTCCTGTCTGCGCTTCCGTTCGTCTGCTTCTATCTTGGCTTCGAGCTTATCCAAGTCATCCTCCTCAGCGTCTTCATCGCCTTTATGTTTGCGACTCTTTTTTTTCTTTCTCGCCCCGCTGTCATCTCCAAAATCACCATCTTCTTCAGAGTCTGCTACGACGAAATCGTCGTTTTGATATTCGCCTGGTCCCCTCTTACTATCGCGTTCGCCGTCAGACTTACGCCGTTTGCTACCCCGGTTGTATTCATCGTCAGATGCACCTCCAAACGCCTCTTCTTCCTCGTCATCCGTCCACATGTCTTCACCGCGCTTCCTTGTGTAACCTGCGCGCTTCCTGCGACCAGAACCCATGTCATCTTCTCCCCGAGCTTTTCGGGATTGTCTCCTAGACACCTGTTTCATCAACTCAATCTTCTCGCGCTCGGGATCCGTTGTAGGCTCTGGGGCCATCCGTAGGCGAGCAACCTTCGTATGCTTCTGGCCAACCGCGCGTACAAGCATCCTGTGCGTCTCAGATTGCATACCCGTGGGGCGTAGAGACATGTAGCCAGTGATAACTGCTTCGCACTGCAAAATCTCAGCGCGTTTGTGTTGAGCAACCAGATATGTCAAGCCCTGGCGATTTGTGAGAGGCGGTGTAGGGGTGGCCGGCTGGGTACCTCCAACAGATTGACGAGACACAGAGCCGGAGGTATCCACTGTTTGTGTGATATCAAATAACTCCTTTCCCAGTTGCAGGCTCAGGCTGCCGTCAGACCATTTGATGACACGGCTATTAGATTGCCGTCGCTACACGCAGTTTAGCATGAGTAAGGTCATCGGCGACTATATCGAACAAGACATACATCCTGTCCGGTTTCGTCTTTCGCCCACCGCCAGCGAACAGTGTTTTCTACTTTGAGTTTAATAGACATACTCTTCTCGCGCAATGACTCCCCGGGTTGCGCGTCCTCGTCTTCTTGTTCGGGTCCAATGTATGTATCAGGGTGGAATGGCTTCGAGTCTACCTTGATAAAATTTGGCATACGTATTACCCAGTGCTAAAGCAGAGACGGCAAGATAAGAGCGGTCCATACACACGACGGCCAAGTAGCGACGGGGACTTACACTGTCATCCGAGCTTCTCGGCACTGGGATATTCGGGATGTTCGCATGCGCTTCGAGCTTGGATTCTTCCATAGTTTGATCTGGCTCTTCGTCCTCAGCGTATTCCATTGCCTCGCGATGCTTTCGCTCAGGTGATGAGATGTCATCCTGGTGTTCAGATGACGCTGGGGTCAACGCCCTGCGAATAAGGATCCCGGTCAGCGCGATATTGGGCAAGGAGATGATATGCCGCTAACGTGTCCTCGTGCTTCACTTCTTCCGCGACCTCCTCTTCTCCGAAGAGGTCCATTTCGTCGTCCTGGGGTGGCTCTTCGCCATCTTCGGATGCCGGCTTTTCGTGCAGTTCTATGTCGTTCAATGCGCCAGTATCCTCCTTGATATCCTCGAGTTTGGAGGCAATTTCTGCCTCGTTTGTTATTTCTCCTACAGCATCATCGAGTGAGGACATGACACGGGAAGGGATGGATGGTGTTAGATCACTCCAAGCAGGCGTTGGAAAGACGACTCTAGATGAGCATCACATGGCCCATCCCCCACGTGCCGAAGACGCCGGCAGCTCAGCGTCAGGTGTGCGGTTCGTTCCTCCTTGATGAACGACCGCCACGAGCGATAGCACATCTCAAGGCGATGCAATTGAACACTCTGCCCGACTACAAGACTCATCAGCAATGCGGATTTCTCTCCCTGAAAGCGCGTCTTGTCGCTTTGAACGGGCCGTGGCGGCTGCTCTTGGCACTACCTTCTCACGAAGGCAGTTACAACGCACGCCAAAGCTAAGAGTCGGCGCCCTTCCGCTGTACTGCTTTTGTATGATGGAATTCTTCCATCCTAGAGCAGTGCAGTTGAGTGGCGCATTCTCGATAGCCAAAAGCTAGTAGTTGGCAGCATCGTCAGTGTGTTTGTCGATTCTGCGTCAATGTATACAAGGACCTGGCATGTCTTTCCAAGTGGTCGGCATGCACTCGGATATCGCATTGACATGGCTAGCGTATGCTGTATTCCTCCAATTTGTTCTATGCGGGAACCTAATGTACTGCCTCATAGCCCTATTCGGGGAGGATTTCGTTTGTAGAATGTCCCACACCGCCGCCTTCTGGCATCCCGGCGGCAACGGCATATGACTGACTCGAGGCGCAACCGGGAGGACAGGTATGTCTCCCATCCGCACCGCCGACCGATGACCATTGGCCCATAAAGTCGAATCGTCGGCGTACCATCCCAAGCGGAGGGATGTAACGCTGACTGCGACTGTCAAATGCCGGCCGGTAAATGGTAGCCATCTAGTCCAATCAAGCCCTGAGCGCCGTCTGCGAGGGCCAATTTACCTCGCCCAGTTTGTATCGCTTCGCTTGATGCTGCTTAATCGTAAGATCTCTGATATGCTTCTACGGTTCTGTTCTGCGACATTTACGTGCGTTCCTTGCTCTGCTTTTCTCCGGATAATGCCAGTCACTTATGTGTCCTAGTTTGGTCCAGCGTCTGTATTATTGCATTGCCCCAGGTATTAAACGCGTGTATCCTCCCTCTTCCCCTACCGTCCACTTCTCCCTCCTCCCTATGACTCATTTCACGCAGTAAGCTGTCTGTCTGTTCCCTCCTGCATCGTATTCAACCCATAGTCAGCATGTCTAACGACGAATCAACTCGCCACGTGCCCTCACAGCACGCAGCCACAAACACCAGCGACTCGATGTGGCTCAACGACGTTCAAAGCGCGTCTGGCCAGGATCTCCTGCCTGGCATCGGTGATTCTTGGCTTGTAAGTCATATGTGTCTTGTGTATGTCTCATACTGATCAACATCACCACAGTTAAACCAAGGGCTCATCGCTAGCGAATACCACTTCCCGGACGAAGCTAGCTTCGTCAGTGACCCCACCTACTATACTTTGGAGACTATTCCCATTCAACACCACTCCTCGGGATACGAGCAACCTTTCAACGCTCTTCATCTTGATCCGGCCACAGTTTCATCTCGTGTACACGTCCAAATGGATCAGGGAGCACATTTGCATTCGGGGCAACGTTCGCCGCATCCAGCGCGGATGCAGCAGCTTCCACAGATCGTCACATCTGATCTGCCCACATCGTCGCGGTCGCCGCACATGAATTCGCCCGTCGATTATTACACAGCTCCGTATTCGGCTATGTCATCTAGTCCATCTTCATGCGGGAACAATACCATGCCAATGACCCCAGCGTCGCTTCCTTCAACTTCCCAACTTGCACCACCATACGTCAATTCAAGCGCACTCCTCTCGCCCGGGTCCCCTTACGCATGGCACTATGGCTCACCTGCGCCCAAAAGCCCATATTCGCCCTCGGCGTCCATTTCGCGTTCCCCTAGCTTGGTATTGTACGAGCCACCCTCTCCAGCAGACGAAATTGGACAAGTCAGAAATATTTCGCAACAAATATACCCTAGTGTCTACGACATCGCCAACACGTTCCCCGATGCCCAGTTATTGATTCCGCAGAGACTTTACCGCCCTCATACTCAAAGCGATCGCCGCCGATATGTCGAAGAGGTCGAACTCGAGGAACCCATCATGTTCTATACGAGCCATCCCGATGGCCTTGGTATCTCTTGCCGCGATGCCCTGAACTGCAAATTCGCTCGGCTGACCGGTCGTGACGACCAGATGTTTGTCAATCGCGGTCCATCTGTTTCCATCAGGCTCATGGTGAGCGATTTTGCTCATGTTCCCTCCTTGCATTGACGCTCACACATCATTATTTCAAAAGTGGCCAGGTTATGCCCCCTGGAGCCGACAGATTCCGACTCGCGACTTCCGGAGCCCACCGGGTCCTATCACGCGTTCCAAGCTGGCGAAGAACGTTGCTAAGACGGTTCAACGCTTCATCGAGGTGAGATCCTAGCTCCATTATTCTACGTGTACTGATAGTAACCCTTTCCTTAGGATATGAAAGCAAGGCCCATGGAAGAGGATGCTGACCCACGATGGAAAGTTGGTGGCTCCAGAGGAATTGGGATTGAACACCTTGAACTTGTCGGGCTTCAGCACGTGTCCATGGGGAGTTGGCAAGCCCACCTACGGGTACGACGAGCCGCGTAACGGTTCACCATCATGTTCTCGGAGTTACCATCTGTCTCTCGGCATCTCTCATCTCTCGCCAAGTCGGCCTTACCAGTTCAGACAACCTTTGGAGCGTCATTGCTCCGCTAGAAAGCGTTCGATATTGCAGGCGTGCTCTCGTGTCCAACGTCTATGGCGTTTTCTAACGATCCTCAACTCACTGGGATCCTCCTCTGGCCTAGGCGCAGATGTCATGGACCAATCTTTTGTGCCGCTTACGATCTTAAATGGACCTGAACTTCTCTCCCTCGATATTCCGCTGGCTGCTTATGAATACTTTACTCGCACTTGCTGTGATTATACCCTTTTCTCAAGCTCTTGTCTTGTATGCCCTCCTCTCACGTACGATACCTCCTGGCGCTCTCCTTCGGCTGTGCTCACTTCCTTGACATATGATACCTGTGCCTTCATCGCCCCGAGCAATATCTTCTCTTTGCCTCGCTTTGGTTCTTAATATCTGTTTGATCGTTGACTACTAAACTGCCCCACTCCATTCCTGCTTACTTGTAGAAGCTTTTCCAATTAGCTGTCCTCCTGTAGCTGTACTTACGCTGCCATATGATCCTTCATCGTATCTTTTGCAATCAAGTGTTGCATACTCTGGATTTCCGGCCGCGGCAATGCTCTGCATTCCTGTCCCATTGACGCCTTCTCTACACCTCGTATCTCCGCGCTCTTATCTTCACTACAAATACACAGATTTCCACCCAGAAGTTGGGATCCAGATGCAACGGCACAGCAAATTTCTAGTTCACGCACACGGCCAGCGCACGCGGGCTGCCGCCGGTAGATTCAATTGAATCGCTGACGCTCCTGATGTTCTGCCGTGAAGAGCGCATCTGACACTCCCGCCGCTCACGACGGTTCCGCAAAGTCAAGCATGACTCCGTCAGGGTCTTGCATTTGCACAGGTTCGGGAGCCTCTGGCCTCGAGGCTCCCCTCGTGGCCGCGGTGGCTTTGGATAAGGCAAGGCTATTTTCAGTGCGTAGCAGCTTCGAATCACCGCTGCTTACCGTGAGTGGTCTTACTGAACCACAGTTCGAGTTATGTCGAATGATGAATGACGTTCGAGCGTCGTGAGGTCCTTGATTCTCGCCAAGGTTTGGACTGCGTCCGCGACTTCCGGTTGGCAGCTTGTGGCCGGGTCCGCATCCTTGTGAGTGCATTTCATCATCAATTACCCACGAACAAGGTTGATGTTCAAACCTTGCCGGCAGAGACAGCCTCGAGGCTCGCGAAGTTCGGAGTGAGGGCTCGCTCTGCGAAAGATGGACATGCGCTGCTGTCGTCTCGGCGGGCTTGGCCTTGCCGCGATCCCGTAGTACGAACAGTAGCGTCGCGATTCGCTCTCTAGTACTAGCCGACTGGGGTGTCTCGAGACACGCAGCTGCACGCAGTCTTGAATGTTACGTGTTAAACATCGCGATGAACACTATCAATTTTGATCACCGGTGACACCGTCTACGTTATCCTTGGCGGTGCCCACCAGACGGACGCGCAACCGCCCCACCAACTTCTGACAAATTGAAAGGCTTCATATTTTTGTCTGAAATGGAACAACATCGCAGCCAAGACTTAGCAAGGATCTATCGCAGCAAAACGTCGAATCATCCCGTCTCTGTTCATTACAACGTGATTCAACGCCTGGAAAGATAACATAATAATCAGCTTAGAGTTATAAAAGACATGAAAACAAGTATGATGATGTCTACGATGCTTGTGGCATTAAAGCGTGCATTTTTGCGTCAGACTAAACCTTCTCACGGGCGTTCCCCCTTGTGCACGCCCCAATCGGGTCGTTGGTTTGTTTCTCCTCCTGTCGTTGTCCGCCTCGAGGCCATGAGTAGACGTTCTTGAGGCGAGCATGGGATCTTTCGGTGCAAAGGTTTTGTTCTTTGTCGGGAACGACGTCGGAACGGTATTTTCTCTTGGCTACCCCTTGACACACGCCTCATTGTTATTGTCTCCCCACAAGTCCTTGCTATTGCCTGGTCCGGTCAAACCTTCCGGACGTCACCCGTCAGAAGTTGTGAAGGCGAAGTTCAGAATAATAGTCAGACGTACATAAGTATGCGATTCTTCAGCGGACGACCTTCAAGGAACTTGTCTCCTGCCAGTGTATTATCCACCTTCTCTCATCCTCTGTATTGCAACACTTCTGTATCAATATACCCAGCTGTTAGAATTTGTCAAAATACCCCAGTATGATACGATCCGGGTCGTTGGCAGTTGCCATGGTTCAGCGACAAGTAACTATCGTCCAGGGTACGTGCACCGCCTTCTTGCACCTGCCGCCGACTGATATCCTATGGTAGCTTCCCGCTCGCACAGCCGAAGTGAGGCTTGGATCGAGGTGTACACGTTTGCGCCATTCTGCGACCGCATTTTCCTGCCATCTGCATGCCCGCAGGCGCGGATCTCGTCCTCGGACATTCTCGCCGTCTTTCCTATCTCGAGTCCGAACATGACAAGCGCGAGCGGCATGCTGGAGCTCCCGCCGCAGGCCTTCTCCGAGTTCCTGGAGCTCAGCGCACGTATGCAGAAGAAGTACGAAAAAATCTTCAGCTCGTGGTCGGCAAGAAGGCGGTGAGTCCGGCTGGGCGCGTGTTCTTGTTGAACGAAGAAGAGATGTAGATGCTATATTATCATCGCCCACATATTGGTATGATTGCTCACCTCATACTATTCATGTATTTGTTATCTGCGCTTTACATACCCATTTCGTTGTTGTATACCTAGACCTGTAGCACTGTCTGTGTATTGATAGATCTGTATATCTAGATGATTCATTAGGCTGTACTTTTGCTTCATATGATACATGTAGGTTAGCATTATGCCATGTATTCTCACCGATCTTCAATTCATTCATGTCAATCAATCTCTGTGATATTTGCAGAAGCGTAGAGACTCAGTACTGATCTACTTGCAATTGGGAAAAGCATACCTCTCATGCCACTTGAGAACCAAACGCTCTTGGCATAAACGTCAAGCACGCAGTAGAAGCTCCAGCTTTCATTTGGAAGATGAGCGGGTATTCATCATGAACAGATATGACAGGTTGTCATCTGCGATACGCTGACAAAATAGTGATGTAACATAAGCCGTCTAAGCCAGCTTCGCAGTGATCATCATCGTCTCAAAATCGGAGAGACTCATGGATTTGTCGGCGGAGGTGGAAAATGCTTCTAGCATCTCTATGATCTAATGCAACTTCACGTGAGCGAGGCGACGAACGCATACAACACAACATACCTCTTCGGCGGTAATCTTCTCTTTTAAAAGAGCAGCGATGCGAGATATGTCTTTGATCATTATCTTCTGTGTGTCAAGCTTGTCGTCTGGCACTTCAGGAAAGAACATGGCAAATGTACGTCGACACTCTTCTCGCTGTCGCCCAGTAACACTCCTCGATCTCCTCGTGATTTCAGAGTCGGGGTCTGAGTCGGCAGGAAGTTCCCGAGTCCGCTTTCTGTGACTCTGTGGTGACGTTTTAGATTTTCTTTTCGCCTTCGATGATGTCGTAGGGATGAAGCCACTCTCTTGATACTCGTCGTCTGAGTCTGCGCCGTTCTCTTCGCCTTCGCTAGAGTCAACATACTCCTCAGATTCTTCTTCCGTATCTTCGTGAACCTCGATCTCTTCCGTTTCAGCAGCATCTGACCGCACGCCACCATCGTCGCTGTGGGCGGCAGACGCATCTAGCAAAGCTGCACAGACTGCACGCCAGTCCTTCCGACTGACACGAAGGTTGCCATCGTCCTTCGTAGAGCTGCCACGAGTGCCTTCCCAACCAGTTGCCGCATTATGAAAGACCGCAATTATGTCAGGGTCGTCTGGCTGCAGGTCAAGTAGCTGGAGAGCCGCGGGTATGAGCGATATGGGTATATGGGTATGTCCCACGTAGGCTGGCGCATCTTCGTCCTCAGAAGACTCTGAAGTGCGGTCGCCTGCTGATATATCATCTTCTGTAATAAAGCCGCCTCCAGCTCCCGTACCCCCAGTAAGAAATCCTCCCGGGGCAGCCACAGATTCCTCTATCAGGAATCCGCCGGCCTCAGATGTTATAAATCCGCCGCCGGTCGTCGAAGCTGAGAGTTTGCGCTTCTTACGCGAAGGACCTACTGCATCGTGCGCAGAGTGAGCGTCCTGTATGATAGCGTTATCGAACGCTCCATCTATACGTCGTTTAAGCCGTGCAGGTAGGACAGAAAAGCTGGGGTCGACCTCGGAGTCGCTCATTGTCGCGGTGAAACGGTAGCGCCCCAAAAGACGCCACAGAGCGCAAAGTAATTAACCACGTGGAAAAGACCGTCACGTGCATCGCGTCTAGCGCCCACCGCCTCGCGTTGTTCAAGGTCTTCCTCGAACCACGACCTCCCAAAACTACTCGAGTACGGGAACCTTCGCACTATGGCTGCGCCTCGTTCTTCTCGCGCTAGAAAGGCGGACGAACTAGTTCCAATTAAAGCAGATACCGACTCTGGAGGCGACACCGAACCCGACGATGAGGCGACCCCCAAACACACGCGCACCCACTCAAAGAAACGTCTCAGCGATGTTTACGATACTAGTTTTACTCCCGACTCCGGAAAGCCGCGAAAATCCATCAATAGAAACGACGACGCGGCAGAGAAGCGTAAAAGGAGACAGAGCGCGAGGGTTGTGCCTCCTGAACAAGACGCTGAAGCCGGTCCGTCCAATGAAGGCATTACAGAGGACCGTGGCAACGCAAGATCTACGAACCTCACCAAACAGAAGTCGCAGCTGCTTTCTGTCGACCAAGCCCCGATTATAAATGTCCCTTATGACGTGATGAACGCGAACTACGAGGAGTGGATGAAGATGGCGACGGACAATGTCAGTGCACACGCCGTTCACTCTTTTGTACCTCCATGCTAATATCGTATCGTGATTGTCTCTCAAAATCTCACCGGACCCCTCGCCTGGCGTGTACAGAAAATCAATACGGCAAACACTTGGAATTTTGCCCTTATCGATTATTTCCACGACATGTCCCTCCTTCGTAACAATACTGATAACTCCATCAACTTTCAACGCGCTTCGTGCACACTAGATGGTTGTGTCAAGATTTGGACGTCACGCGTGGACAGTGTCGGCACTGAGACTGGTAAATTGCTCAATAATCTCGCCAACGAGGGTCGGGTGGGTGCCGATGACGATGAAGACGATGGCGAAGGAGGCGGTGAGGGTGAAGGGGGTGCACAGAAGAAGAAGAAGACACATCGGCCGGCATCTACCCTTGCGAAAGACGCGAGTCAGTTGAGGAACAAGAAACCCGAATTGGAATTCAGGGTCGATCCTCTCTTCAGGAAGACATGCGCCGATTTCGACGAAGGCGGCGCGAATGGCTTATTAATGAATCATCTCTCGTTAGGCGTAGGTGCTGACGGAAGTCTCAGAGTCGTATTTGACGCCAGCGACTCCGTGCCTAAGGATGGCGAGGAAGAGCCATTGGAGGAGCCGCCAGACGAGGTTGACCTGAGTTATCTTCGAAGTAAGCATTCACGTGATTCTGAGATGTGCATATCTGACTCTGATATGCTCGTCCGTTCCATCTAGAGGCCTTCCTTCCCGACTTGGATGCCCTGCAGACGAAAGCGATTTCCAGCTCACTGTACGACTTCTCCTTCTCCAAAGATAATTTTACCTTCGACAATACGACGTTCTTCGCGGAAAATCCGGTCGCAATAGATGATGACGATGATAATGAACCTGCGGGAGTGGACGACGGATTTGGTTACCCTACCGGCGTAGAAGGAGGTATGGATGCCGATGGGGACATGAACATGGGTGATCAAGATGCTGTACCACCCGTAGAAGATTTCTTCGTGGGTGACCAGGCGGCCGGCGACGACTACGTGAACGACTATGAGGCTGGTTCACCGAATACCATTGATGATGAGGGTGGCGGAAATGGAATTGGCGAGGAAGATGGTGCTGGTGGACCTTATGTTCCCTTCGACCCCAGACGCGGGCCTGGTGGAAACCTGATGATGGCGGAGCAAACAGCTGGAGATATCATGTTTGACTATTTTGCGCAGAGCGTCAAGAAGAACTGGGCGGGCCCGGAGCATTGGAAACTTAGGAAGCCTGTGCGAAGGCGTGAGTATCGAGTTGATTTACTGCCTCAATTCGTTGAATACTCAACCATTGTCTAGCGGAGGTGGACGCAGCCCCGAAAACCAGGAGAGAGAAGAAAGAGGCCTTCAAAATCGATTTCCTCGCACCGTCAGAGAAGGACGTAAAGGAAATAGCTAAAGAGCTATTTGCACCACCTGCGAAAGCAAGCAGCATACTGCTACCAGGTACCTCTGCCGCTAAGAAAGGTACCAAGGGTAAGAAGAGCAAAGGTAGGAACAAGGAGAAAGAGGACAAGCGCGATACGCAGACGCTGCCCGATGATATGCACTTCTCGAGTCAACAGCTTGTGACATTATTCTTGAAACCCAAGTTCTCGGTACGTATAATTTGGCTCTTTTTCGTAAAGCGGACATTAAGAAAAGCACATGCAGCTAAAGATGCGTGGAGGAGGCGGACGTGGCGAGTTGGATGATCGTCATGGAGTCGATGAGGCATTCTGGGCCCGTGCTGCTGCCGACCAAGCTGCGAACAGGGAGAGTGAAGATTTGGATGCAAGTAAGTACAATCACTCGTTTCGGTATAGCCGTCTGATCGTTTGCTCTTTCCAGCGCAAGGTGGCAGTGCAATACCATTCAACACGCAGTTCTTCCATGATGACTTTGACGATGGACCTGGATTCGATGACGTTTACGATGGTGATGGTGGAGAGGCCGGTCCTTCTGCAAACGAAGAGGAACAGGATCTATTGGCTGCCACGCAAGGTCAAACACGGCGCGTGCGACCAGAGTTTGTCAATTACGCGAAACGTGCCAAGCGCGTAGATGTTCGAAAGTTGAAGGATAATATCTGGAAGAACTTGGACATTGTAGTCCCTGCACTGCCAGAAGGCGAAGACGACGAGGATGCTATGGTACGACCTTCTACTCTGTGGTGATGTCCGAGTCTAATCTTCGCGGCATGTAGGACACTGATGACCGGCCTGCAACCGATCCTGCCGAGGCTCGGACTTTCGAAAAGGTCATCAGCGGACTCAAGCAATCGTATCCAAGGGAGAAGATGGAGGAAATCAGCACCAGTTTCTGCTTCATTTGTCTACTTCATCTCGCGAATGAGCGTGGATTAAAGCTAGAGGATGGTATGACAGAGCTCAGCATAGCTGATGAAACGAACGACAAGAAAGTTGGAAACATCTGGGACTTAAAGGTAAGCGAAAGCCTGATTCCACAGCTGTTGGCCTAACTTATATCTTGGCAGGTTTACCGGGATCCAGAAGCAACGTTGACAGAACATCCACCATCATAGTTCCGACGTTCTTTTCTGTACTCGCTTTTTCTGCTCTTCCTCATTTCGTTCAGTTTTTCGGTTTGGTTTGCGCTATATGGAGATACAGAATTGCCTGGGTTACGGTGCCGTATTTAACTAAGCTCGCGATGCAATCTATATCAATACTATGGTCAATGAATCTCTCCGTATTCTATCATGTATCGATATGCAAGGACTATCTATCGTGGACTCACTTATCAGATAGCTATTCCGACTTCGACGTGGCTCTCGAAACTCTGACGAGAAATATTCAAGTAGGACGGTGGTGGCGTGTCCTGCCTCTGGGATCCCATCGACGGCTTTGGTAGCTCGGAGTCCTGCAACGGCAGCTCAACTTCCGGCATTTCCTGCGTCTCAAAACTGTTGTCCGTGTTCTCCGCATCCACCGTGGACGAGGTCCGCATGATGTAGAAGAACGGCGATACTGCAAGCGGCGTCGACTTGACCTCAAGTGAGGCACCTAGTCGCTGTTGCGAATGCGTGAACGGGGTCACTGTTAGATCTCTTCGCCTCCTGCTGCCTCCCCAATTTGCGAAGCCCGAGGGCGTCTCGACTTCTGGTTCCCCGCCCCTTCGGCCGTCCGTTGCGGAATCGTCGTCTCGATGCAGACGGCGATAACACATAAAGGCAAATATGAGGAAAACCACACCTCCGAGGGAGCATGCAATAGCGATAGTGAGAGTGCGCGTGTGGGTGTGGGTGTTGGCAGAGAGGGCTGTCTTATTAGGTAAACTAGATGACGATGATGTAGCTGAGAATGAAGACGTCTGGGAGGCAGGACTCATCGGCGGAGGTAATGAGCTAGAAAAGCTTGTTGAAGAAACTGCGTTACTTCCGTTGTTCCCAACACTGTGTGTGCGTGTGGAACGCGTGGAGGACGATGCAAATGAAGATGATGTTTTGAAGGGCGGACTAATTGACGGGAAAAATGAACTGGAAGTTGTTGATGGAGCTTCATTGCTGTTATCCTCAACACTGGCCGTGTACATAAAACGTTGATCAGCCCGCGAACGTAATAGACGGCACTGGATAGAACACGCACGAATAGACGATATAGTCTAACATCGCCAGACTGGTCGACCCTCCCGGATGGCCATTTTGCAAGGTAAAAGTGTGTGAATTCGGACCAGGTGATATCGACGTGTTGGCATACACAAGGACATTGTACTGATAGTCTGTCTGCCCTGTCGTGTCGCGAATTAACGACCCAGCTAGGTGGCCATCGAGGAAGAATAGCATGTTGGTGTATCCATCCAGTCCGGGAGATGTAGGCGCGATGACACAATATACGTATATCGCTGACCCTATATAGCGGTAGCGAAGGCACATCACAGTTTTAATTCCCGTAACGGAGCAAGGACCGTGACACTGCACGTACCTTCAAATGATAGACTTGCCGTCTGACTCGATTCCGACTCGCTCATGGGCAGAAACGTGATGTCATGCCAGGTCCCGTCGTATGCCTTGCTGGGGTCTGGTCGTGCCACACAATTCTGACAGTTTGGGCCCAAACTCCATATACCAGGTGGAGCATATACGATTTGAGGCGAGGCAGAGTTGTCGTCTACAGTGATGTTTACAAGGCTTGCGTCTGCGAGCGCGGTGAATGTCCATATTGGAAAGAAGTAGAGTGTGCACAAGAGAGAAGGAGCAGATAAGTCTCGAGAAAAGCGTGATGACAGCGTCATGTAGGGTTAGAGTGAGTATTGGAGATGTCGGTGGTGGGAAGAGGACCAACACAGAGTCTAAACTCGAGTCATGGAGAGGGAGAGAGCTTTCATACGTTGCAAAGTGATGGTTGTCGGATAGAAGATGTATATCACAGTTGAGGAGAGTTGCTAGCGAGTGTTTTTACGAGAGGTGTGGTATCTAGTCTAACACCCGTAGTCTGGCGTGAAGCTTCAAGGCCACATCTTCTTTTCCTGATCAGTGGGCGATGGTCTCAACATGAGTACAACCGCAGTTCGACAAAGTCTACACAGTCTGACGGCATTAGACACAAGAAGAGGAGCGCCAATCTGCGTTAAGACTGACCTTGACTTGGACTGGCGGTGTTCAAGTTGCTGGTGCAGACATGAGTGGTATCGAGGTTTTTCAAGATCAACCTCATTGTAAATAGCGCAGTGAAACCCGTACGCAGTTTGAACTGAGATAGTATAACATCTGATTCAGCGGACGCCAGAAGCTGTTTGAAAATAAAGAGGCGAGAGTGTGCTCATCGAAAGCAGCTTTGATAGTACGCTTATCCTGTCAGCACATTGACTGCAACCAAGATATTATGAAAGGATAAATGATATCCAGGCTAGTATGCAACGTTAACAACATTGAACTGCTGACGGTGGCGTAGACAGACCTGTGTAGGGCAACGCGGTGACTATAGTACTGTCCTAGTAGCTCGTGTGAGCCGAGTTCTCATCAACTGATGATATCACGGTAGAGTCCCAAAGTGACGAGGATCAGTCTCTGTACAGGCCACTCTTCGACTATGTGGTGGGTTGTGGTGAGTTTGCTAGAGATTGCTGAATCAATTATCTGAAGCGTTTGTTACAGCAAGCCTTGCTTATCGATTATCGATCAGCACACTAGTCGACAGATGAACCGGACTCTGATCATGACTACTGTGGCTTCTGGAAATTCATAGCTCCAAGAGGCACTTTACAGCCATTTCAGACTTTGCGATTGTACTGGAACGTTCCGACTAGTGCTATGGTGTTTGACGGTATCGCCTCTCTGACTCACTTTAAGGCGATGACTCCTTGCCTTGATATAACTCAGCCACACCAGTGGCAGCATCAGTAATCTGTCGCGTCACTACTGTAGCGCCCTCCTGAAATTATGATGCATGATTCGTGTGTTCACCAGCATGCTCACACGTGCGGCAGCTCATTAAATTTTGACGGAGCCTTCGGTCGATATCCCAAAATACCTGTTGGTGATATTCCACAGGCAATTTCACTGTGGGGGACGCGAGGAACCATCATCCAAAACTAACCCTTCTGCGATCTGTGGCTCTGTAGCGTTCTGTAGCGTTCTGGCGGCTCTGTAGACGCTTCTACAGTTTCCACAGACGCGTTGGAAGGGTTACTATCGATGCGGGCGGCGCTTGGGCTGCCTGCACCATCCCTATATTGAACCTCCACGGTCGTCGTCATGTCTTTACTCTAAACTCGCGTATAGCTCTCTGCTAGCCTGTCTGCTGCTGCCTGTGCCTTAGTCACCCTCGATGAACGAGTCATAATACCTCTGAAGTCATTTCATCGCCTCCGCGGACTCGTTTCCGTACCTGATCAAAAGTGTATATAGCATTGACATAACACTGGATTTCACATCCACAAATCACTCAACTACCTTTACAACATATTCATCTACATAGATGCCACCTCTGGAGCAGTATCATGTCTTTTCTCTTCCCGGCGAGCTGTTAGAAAATCTCGTGCCGCGTACCATCGCGAACATCGCACCCACTCCTGCGCGGTCCCCATCTCCCTCTCTTGGTCCTACACCCTCGGCGGTCTCATCGCGCGCATGCACAATATGTCTGCGCGCAGCATTCGCCGACGTAAACGAACAGCGTGCCCACTTCCGATCCGACTGGCATCGCTACAATGTCAAGATGCGCCTCAACGGCGCGAGCGCCGTCTCCGAGGTGCAATTTAGTCAGCTGGTCGATGGTGAGCGTCCTTCAGATGCCCTCAAGCGATTGAATCTCGGAATTGGAGACTTCGCTCTCCTCTGAGTCTAACCGTGTTTTGTCTTGTGTTGTTTTCGTTTAGGTCTTGAGGATTCATTATCAGGCTCCGAATCGTCCTCTTCCTCGTCGGAGGATGAATCGTCAGACGATGCTATATCGGCTCTTGTACACAAGACAAAACATATAGGACGAGCTGCTTTGCCAGACGAGGAGTCATCACAGACAGGTCCACATACAGCTTTGCTGTGGTTCCACTCGCCGCCTGCTACCCAGCTTGGCATCTACAGAGTTCTGTTTTCCCAGGACGCACATCGCGATGCGAGTGCATGTATAGAACAGCTGAAGGAGATGCAAAGTGGGGGAAAGAGTGGTAGATCTTGGGCTTTGTTCATGGTTGCAGGCGGTCATTTTGCTGGAGCAGTGGTGAGAGTCAAGAGACCGGACGAGGAGGATGAGGAAGGCGGAGCGACGAAGAAGGGCAAACAGAGAAAGCCTAAGCCTGACACCGAGGTGATTATGCACAAGACCTTTCACCGCTACACCAGTATGCCTGTCGTTGCATTTACTCGTGATCAGGGCTAATAAGGCCACATAGCTCGTAGAAAGCAAGGAGGCTCTCAGGCAGCGAACGATAATGCGAAGAGCAAGGCTGTTAGTGCAGGTGCCCAATTGCGTCGGTACGGGGAGCAGGCTTTGCGCGATGTGAGAGTCATTTTTACGTAGTCTACCATTGATCTCACCTATGTGCCTTCCAAAGGATATCCGCAATCTCATTGGTGAATGGGCGGAAGAGATAGAGGACTGTGAGCGCATCTTTATACGCGCAAGTGTCGCGAACAGACGCATATTCCTCGACTACGAGAACGCCATCCTACATAAAGGTGCGTAGTTCACACTCATTCCATGATATATACTCATTGGTCTCTCATCCCTTCAGGCGATGATCGCTTGCGCACATTCCCCTTCCCGACTCGAAGGCCCACGCAAGCAGAGTTGAATCGCTGTTTGCAGGAGCTCGTACGCGTCAAAGTATCTCATTTAACCGAGGACGCTCTTCGCGCGCAGGACGAGGCGTACCTCGCATCCTTGCCGAAGCCGAGGCCTGTTCCCGTCGTGCCCGTTGTACCAGTTGCAGCTCCTCAACCGAAATTAACACCCGAGGAGCTCGCACGCCGCGAAGCTGAACGAGCTTTGCGGGAGAGGTGGACGCGAATGCTGGAGATGCTGGAGCGAGGCCGATTGGACGCCGCAAAATTGTTCTGGGCGCGGGAAGAAGGCGCGCTTGGTGGTGTGAACGCACGAATACCAGATGGCGTGGAGCCCGGGACTGCGGGGCGCACACTGCTCATGGTCGCCACGCGTAAGGGCCAGGAGGACGTGGTCCGGTGGCTACTCGAGGATGCCCACGCAGATCCGACGGTAGACGTGCCGCAGCGCAACGTCAATGAGCCGGACGTAGCAGAAGATGCCCCTGTAGAGGACGCCGCAGACGAGGATGATGTTGCGGCGGCGCCCGTGACAAGTGGCACGCGACGCACGGCGTACGACCTCGCGCGCACACGTGCGGTGCGGAACGTCTTCCGGCGGTGTGCGGCGGAGCACCCAGAGTGGTACAACTGGCTGGGGCTCGACGAGGGCGGGGCCCGCGTACCCAGCATACTGAGCCGTGCGATGGAGGAGGGCCGGGAGGAGAAGAAGAAGGTGCGGCGGAAGGGGCTGAAGGAGCGCGTAAAGGAGCGGGAAGCGAAGGAGAAGGAGCGCGCGCCCAGCCCGGCGGAGGAGGTGAAGCCTGAGCCTGTCATAGTTCGACAAACGAAGGAGTCCACGGATGGTCCGCGAAAGCTCGGTGGCTCGGCGGGTGCGGTGGAGGGTGTGGTAGGACTGACCCCGGAGATGAGAGCGAAAGTCGAGCGCGAGAGGAGGGCGAGGGCCGCTGAGGCACGCTTGAAAGCTCGAACATAGCGCCACGGTGTATCTATACGCGACTCCTCGACTATAGACTGCAACTCAAGCAGGTGTGATACATCTTGATTGAAACTTGTTCTATGGTTTATTTGTACCAGAACGCCGTCAAAAAAAGTGCGTGTGTCGATCCCTGGTTTCCGTTCTCGTGTTCTGAATTGATTTCGGCTCGTATCGGGTGACAGGTAGGAGTGACATGTAACGTAGATTGTTGACCGTTCCAATGTTGTTATTGAACTTGATCCCTTCTAGGATACAACCACGACGATGATTATCAGTAACAGCACTGGGCCTGTTAGCCTCAGTGCCACACATAGGGTCCTTCTAGTCTCCGAACTTGCCGAGAGGATCGCTCACAGTACAATGGACGGTGATCGACGTCCTTGGGAGAAGACGTGTCTATCCCTTGGACTGACATGTCACGCATTGTACGATCCTGCTATGAACGCGTTGTGGTACAAACTTGTAGACTATCGAAACCTGCTTGTTTGCTTCCCACTCGATGTCCTACAGGAAAATGCACAACCGGACAAACCGTGGGTCTGTCGTTCCTGCGATACCTTTCTATAGCTGGTTTAACATGCGAGTTATCTCTTCATTAGAAGCTAAGAAGACCACTGAACAGACCGGAAGATTGGCACCGCGTGCGGCAGTACGCATTGCGAGTACGCGTCTTGGTGCATAATGATTGGAATATCAACACCGACCTGTTGCATTTGATCGCGGAACACTGCCCTTATGCAGGCCCCTTGCATCCTAATCTCCATACGGTTATCTTGAGGTCCGCCGAACTTGCCCAGCTGCCACCTTTACTCTCAGGAGCCCCCATCGCTACGTGCGAAGTATGGATGGCATACTCCATCATCTTACCCGCGATGTTGTTTGATTTTGCCCGTGATACTTTCCCACAGCTTCGGTCGCTCTTGCTGTCAAGCAGATTTTGGATCAACAAGGAGCCGTTCTGGCGCATCCGTGAATCGACACTTGATAAGGTTTCACTATCCTTTGCATGCCTTACCAATTTTCGCGTACGAAATATGAAGATCATCCCCGAAGTACTCGTCCATCTTGGTACTGAAATGCGACTGCGAGAAGTGGAATTGGACTTGTCATGTGCCGCTCCTCCTCCTGGTGCTGGCGGAGGCAATCAAGCCGGATTCTTTCCCTTGAGTCACTTGTAATCTCATCACGCTCTAGTAGGCATAAAGTCCTTCAGCCAAACTTACTAGGGGCATTCCTCCGCTCTATAACTGGAACCGTTCTTTACAAGGTGGAATTCGGATACTTGCGGCTACCGAATTCCACAATCACAGACATCTGGGAGGCGCTATCTACGCGTCCTGCCCTCCAATCCATCACGTTCGATGGGTTGATGACAATAATCCAGAAATCGAATGGCAGGCGCTGTCGCCTCTCTTTCTATTGCGCAAGTTAGTGGAGATTCGCATGGACCATCTCCATGTCCAAATGACACCGGACTGTATTCCCAAGCTCGGGTCGGCATGGCCTCAGCTGCGAACGCTCAAGCTTTCATCTCGATGTCGGCCTAATTATCCTCCTGCCTTATGTCTGCAAGACCTCCAGCTCTTTGCAAGATATTTCCCCCATCTGATCGAACTGGCATGCTTCTTCGATGCATTTGGTGGCGTCCCCATTCTTGACCTCGCGGTACTTTCGGGAAGTTCTACTAGATTGCGCGTCCTCGGCATTCCGCTCTTTGATATCACAGCCAGCGATGATGCTGAAGTATGCACAAAAGTGGCTCTGTTCCTTTTGAAAACTTATCCTAACGTTTACATCAACTTCCGTGAACGGGAGATGTCTGAAGAGGTACGATCTGTAAAGGATAAAGATATGACTGCGATCTGGAGCATGGTGTCTTGCGCGATGTCGGCGATCAGGAACCTGGCAGCGGGTGAAAGCAAGTAGGGGATGGTAGAAAGAGTGAAAATCTCGATTATGTTTCTAGTAGACTGATAGTAGCTTATAAGGATGATTGTCTAGCGCACCGAGTTTTTCTCAGAATCGATGGTGGCATGCCCTTCGTCTATCACAGACGCCTCGCCGATTGAAGTCTCGTATGCAGCTGTTCTCTCTAATCTGACCAACCGGCGCGAAATATACCACAGCGTGCGGCGCCCTTGCCATAGTGGCAGAATGGTGATTATAAGCGCTGCGATCCACGCCCATAGGAACGTCCAGACGACCCAGAACCGGAAGAAGGGTTTGCTGAATACATATCCTGACCCGTACATGGGCATTGGAAATATGATGAGGAACGTCAGTGTCACACTCTACAGAATAGTGAGATCAATTCCCGTACTAACGCGTTACTTTCGAGCTTACGATTGATGAAATTGTTGCAGTCTTCCTTGCTTTTTTCATGGATCTATTTTCCTCCGCGTTCAACTCGTTCTCGGCACGTTGTTGGGCCAGTTGTCCCGCAGAAATTCCTGCAACGTCGCTGTCGTCCACCACACGTATATCATCACGGAATTTAGACCAATTGAAGTTTTGAGGGCCGAAGATATATGTGAGAAAGGGATCGTATATGATCGGCGAGATCAAAGCTGTCGCATTCCCCACTACCAGAGGATATACTTCGCCGAGTGTGTCGACAGTCACCTGCCGATACTCTAGTCAATAGACGAGAAAGGTATTCTGTGCCATCGCATTACCGAATGAAACCAATGATGAGTGGAGCCAATCCAGCATACAATGCCTGTAGCTGTACCGAGCAAGGGAGCGAGTACTACTGCGAGTGTGTTCTGCTTCCGCCAGAGGACCGTGGATGCCATTGGGAACACAGCTGGCGCACAGATGATTCCGACCGACGTCTTAAAAGACGCTATCATTGCCCACCCTACGCTCGACGATATGAAGCAGGCTTACTATAATAAAGTTCACGCCAATGGCGGTTTGCGAGAGACCGGCTGCAATGCACGCGCAAAATGCTGCGAATGCAATGACCACGAAGTGACTCAGTCTTACGAGCTGAGCGCCGGTTGCCTTGGGGTTGATATAGGTGCGGTACACGTCGTAGGTCATGACCGAAGCGACGCACACTAGATCCGACGAGAATGCGGATGTTACTGCCATGAACATCAGCAGCAGAACAGCAGCGGCGCCTCCCTGCGTGGTCGATGTCAGAGCATGAAATCATTCATATAACGATGCATAGCAGCTCACTTTACCCAATAGAGCTTGTGCAGCGAAAGGGAGGGCAAGGCCTGCGTTTACCTCGGCCGCAGTCATCGCCCGAGGATAAGTGGGGAAGGCAGAGTTGTTCTGCAATGCTCTTGCTACCAGTCCAAACGTTGTGGCGAGACAGAACGGTATTGAGAACCAACATAGTCCGCCCAACATGTATCCACCGAGGGTGTTGGCCGGATTTGCCGCAATTGCTTTTTGAAAGAGTTGGACGTCGACAGCAGCTGACCAGCCGGTAGTGAAAATCACGATACCAAAGACAACACCGCTAAGAGACTTCATGGTGAGATATTCGCCGTGGCTGTTTCCAGGAACGGGTACGTCTTGCGCAGCAATTCTGAGGAGATCGTACATCTTGTCCGGACTGCCGATCAATGAGCTGTTCGCGTAGGCAGTGAAGAGAGCTGTCAGAACAATGACGTAGATGATCACTGTATGCGTGTAGTCCCTGCAGTATATACATCAGTGACAAATACAGTCCGGTGGGTCGTTCAACGTACACAAGAAACGTTGCTTTGACTATAGGGGAAGTTGTTTACATCATTTTCTTGACAGTGCACGACACACTCACTTCCTCCTGACACCGTGTATATGACCACCCCTATAGGGAGAAGAAAGCAACCGGCGATGACATTCATGCCTGTGATAGACGTGAACACAGCAGAGCCTCTCAAAACAATGTCAGTGATGGTTTATGCTCATGAGCATAGATAAATACTACACACCTCCAACAAGGAGATTTACGCAATTGAAGATCTGCACCAGAGTCGAATAGAAAATCTGAATGCAGTGTCCTGGTACGCCGTATCTCACTGGTGGAGTGAGCTTATTGACTCAGAATTACAAGTAATTCTACCTTGAGTCACTGTCATTGAGAGGTAGGATATATGAGATTGTCGGCTATGGTCTTTTAACACTATGGCTACGCACATTCCAGAAATGTGTGAGCACCGGGTGCCTTCCGCTTGAGTTCAATAGCGACCACCGAAAACATGAAAATCTGAACGCAAGCTCCGGCACCTGTTAACCCAACAAGATTCAGAGATAGCGGTTCAACCAAATACAGAATGACCTACCATCTATTCCAACCATGACATTAGTCAACACGCGCATAGATATACGGGGGTAATCTCACTCACAAAAGTAGGCGCCAGAGACTCCATAATTGTATGTCCAAGTAGAGCTCGTCAAAAGAGTAGCTGCAACAGTCCACGAGGAAACGACGGCGCTTGCAATTAGGCCGGTGTTTATGCTTCGCTTCGCGGTCATGAACATCTCGGAGCCTTGAACTTCGCTCATATATCGAGCTAATATCTTGGTTGTATACCACATCGCGATGCCAAAAAATCCTCCGAGCCCGACACATATTCCGTAGCCAACTCCTTGAGAGAGAGCAGGAGGTACAGTGAGCGTGGTAGAAGCCATTGCGGATACAAGATTAGGATTGCAGCGGCTTGCATGAAGTCCTTATAACACGCAGGTGCGAGATAAGGCATTGCAGATAAACGCTCAAAGAGAGCTGGAAAAGACCATGAGCATGCAGCAAAGGAGCGGAGTATCGGATACCCACAAACTCCAAGAAGATCAGACGACCCCACGCTGATAGCAGTGCATGAGATATGCCTTTTATGACTTTCAACTCTCACCGCACAGTACCCCTCACTGAACCGTATTGCTGGCGGCAGTGCGTCGTAAGTGCAGTAAGGGACGCCTGAACTTATAGCCATCGTGACTCTCAAGTACTATGTTCGACTTGATCAAAACGGCGCGTACGCGGAGCCTTGTTTGTTGCTGTTTGGATCAGAAGCTCTCCGTTTCCTTCTTCTGGGTATAAGCGCCCATAGATGCGTTAGTACCAAGTACATACGTACGTGACAATACTGGGCCCAATAATGGCCGCTACAGACAGAAACGCAATGACGACATCATTGTCTATGCCAGTTTGAGTACCATACAAGCGAGATGAAGTCCAAGGTAACAGCAGGAAATAGTACAACATAGAGAATGCGATGTTCAACTACCATAGCTCATTGTCAAAGCGTTCTAGTACAGCAGTTGCATCCTCCACATCTTTCTGCGCCTTCTTTCTCATATAGAATATAGGGCAGTCGCGGCTAGTACACAAAACATCCTATTGCGCAAGATCAGTGATCAGCAGAGTGTCAGGTGCCAAAAACAGCGAACAAACCTGATGCAGAGAACCTTGACAACGTTGGCATTGTGTCCATAATCTGGAGAACCGAACTTGCAAATCAGACACGCTCGACACCTGTAAGTGGGTGAGTATAAGGTACTAGAACGTATCTACGCCTAGCACTCACTTGTTTCTGATAGAATTCGCCAGTCCTTGATCGGCAATTATTGCAGACAGCACCGTCTATAAGTGCGTCAATACACAAATCGCCGATGGTGAAGACGACTCGACGACTTACTCGGCACGCTGTTGTTCTTCTTCAAAGGAGTCTTACACCCCATGCAGGTCACAGTCTTGACGGCGAACTTCATCAGGCCGCCCACAGTTGGCGTCGCTATCTGAATCGTCCTAGTGTGATCACCCGATACTACATTTCACGGTCAACCCTTGCCTGAAGGTATACAAGGGGATTTCTTACAAAGAGAAGAGGCCTTTTCCCCCATGATTGGCTCGAAAATTCTCATCAACGGGTTTGATAGCTGGTTTTCGAGGTAGTACTTGGTGTCTATTGGAATATTGTTTTCCAAGACGTATATAGGATCTTCCGATTTCTCGTAGGCCGCAGCACCTGCTCTCAATGATAAAAAGACTTGTACTCAATCACAATTCTTGACACATACCTTTAACACCCTTGATGATAACGTAAGCCACACGGTCGCCAAGTGCAGGAGCAGACCCTGAGAAATTGTGTAAGAGCAATTAATGTGACCTCACATGGTCTGGGTAACTCACCAGCATCTCGTTGCTTCATGCGTTCAGCCAGTTCTACATGCGCCTGTTTCCCTGCATAGTCTAGTGGACGTGATAGCCAGGTCAAAAACACTGGTTAATCCGACATTGTGAGACATATATTTACCTGTTTTCGCTAGAGCTTTTGTGATGACCAATTGTGACATGTCCACTCTGTTTTGCAAGAGATCGGAGATGATTTGTTTCGCATATCTAGAGAAATGCATATCTCAGTATCAATGTGCATACCTGAAGAGAGAACGTACTCTTCGGCACCCTTCACATCTCGGTCAATTAACAGCTTATTGAGACATGTGGAGATGACGGTTGACACCAGGCGACAGTTGTCACGACGCACGGTCTAGAAATGGTTCGTCAGCCTTATATCAGATGTCCTTTTACTAGCACACCGACGCACCTCAATCCCCTTCGTATCCATCTTGTCGTATTTTTCCGGCCTCGTCCAGTACAGACCCGCATACCGCTTCTTGCTGATGAGCAGATACGGGAAATAGACTTTCTCGAACTCGAGCTTGATAGGCTTGATAAACTTTGCCGTGACAAAATCTGCGGCTTGACTGCCTGTCATCAGGGGGTAGTGCATTAGCGTACAGAACGGACGCGCATGCCGTTTTGAGTGGCTTACCTATCGCCATGACCGTCGGCAAGTCCATTGGCCCGAACTTGACCATGACGGAATCGGTATCTCCATAGATAACCTCCGCGTCATGGTCATGCCCGTTCGCCCTGCAATACTCCGCCTCCACTTCCTGCACCACGATTGTCAGCATGCGCCTTCGATGAAGAACCGTGGCACTTACCTGCTTCGTCTTCTCAATCATCTGTCGGCCATACGCCGTCACACTAGACGATATCGCAAGACATGGTAGCTTTCCGATCGTCGCACCAGTGAAACCGTATACAGAGTTTGCACTGATCTAAAAGCCAGAATGAGGGAAGCCTCTATCTAACGACATCGAAACTTACCTTCAGCGCAAGCTGTCGGCCATCCAGGACGGCACGTTTGAAGGGATCCGTCTCTTTCTTCAGGTCTGCCTTTGCTCGCTTACGCGCAGTGATCAGATCCTCCAAAATGGTAGGCAGCAGGCCCTTCCGTTTGCCTGAGGTTACAAAGAAGTCTATATCTCCCATGAATATACGCCTGATCATTTTGAATGATTAGACATACCGTTGTTTGGTGTTTGGATATAGTCGACATCCTTCTGCAGCTTCAACCGGTCGATGGTAGGCTTTTCCACAAGGGTGGTATAGCATAAGTTATGCGCCATCATGATAGAGGGGTATAGCGAGCTGAAGTCAAGTGTGGCGATAGGTACATCGTAGTAGCCCTTCCTTGGCTCGATGACCGTGGCACCCTCGTACTGCTCGTCGCTACCTGCGTTTCAATGCCACGTCAGAACAAGCTATGGTAGAACAGTCAGTATAACGTACCTTCACCCTTGAGGGCCGGCACGACGTAGCCTTCGCCGTTTGCCTTGCGGAACAGCTGCGAGAGCACTTTGATGGACTGCCCACGGGACAAAAGATAATTAAACGGTACGCCCGTGACACGCGCCATCTCCGTATAGTTGATGAAGCACATCAACTTGTCCATCAGCCTCTGCGGTAAATAAGCATCCTACGGATCTACTTAGTTGTGGATGACCAAGAACGGTACTGCATACGCACCTTCAGACAGTACACTGCCAGCCGTCTCCTGCTCTCTGGTGTCCCGTTCTGCAGCTCAGTGATAACTGAATGGTGCACATCTTCTTTCTGTTCCCCAAGGAACTCCGCGCAGACCGAGTTGAGCGTGTAGCTCCGGAGCTTATGCTCGCGCTGCATGTACTGCAGCATATCGACCTGCAGTCGTCCGGCGAGAGCTGTTTCTTTCGATTCACGCTGCCCAAAGGCCTTGGAGGAAAAATGGGCGTCTTTGGTTTGAGCCTTTTCGTCTATATGGATGTTAGCATGAATCTCTCGAATGCGGAGGATTGCGACCCACTTTTAATTCTGCCCAACAGAGGGAACTCCTTTGCCTTCAAAGTGTGTGCACGGTCGAGGAGGTAAGGCAAATCGAAGTTCGAGATGTTGTACCCGATGACAACATCAGGATCAACTTCATTCACGAAGCGCGTCCATGCAAGCAGCATTTTCACCTCGTCGTCGTAGGAGAGTACCTGAGAGCCAACGATGTTTGCACAGCTGTTCAGCGTGAAGACATTACGAATGAACGGTTTCGCTTCGCCTGTATAATCACGCTTGTGAGTTATAGAGCAAGAATGAAGATAGGGGATATGTACCTTGGCGCGTTACCATGTTAGCGATTTGGATAACAGGGTCCACATTCGCCTCAGGGAAGATACCCTTTCGACCTGCGCACTCGATATCGAAACTCAGAATCCGCAGCGGAGCAGTACGTTGCCAGTTGCCTTCCGGAGCGTGCGAAATGAACTGATCCCACCTAGACAAAGCCTGTTCGACACCGGTTTTCGGTGAATTAGACAGATGACGCACTTGACAGAAATCTCCAGCTGGGAATGCGACTTCTTGTCATTCCCAGTAAGGATCTGATACTTGCCTGCTGGGACTTCGATCCAGTTCATTCCAACCACATGCGTGTCGATCATGAATCGCAATGTGTAGCCCATGTTGCTCTCGTATGTGTTGACGGCGTCTTTGAACAGATCATTGAAGTCGCACTCGCCTCGCTCGAAGACGCGTGATTATCACAACGGCATATGTTAACATGAATATAGCTATCATAGGAATGTACTCATCTCGTATCTTGGGAAGACTCCTCTGATCCGCGCAGACGAGCTTGATGAACGGAACGTAGTCATCGCCTTTGTATCCCCAGAGACTGCGCTTGTTGACGACCTCAATCTCGCGGACCCAGCCGCCTGTATTGAGGTTCTGTTAAGGGGTCAGACTTGTTTGATCTAAAATTTGTAAGTGACGGATAACGAACGTTCAAGTAGTCTTTGAAGGCATAGATATCGGAGTTGACAAACCCTCGGGGAGCAGCAATGTAGAAGTAAGGACGAAACTCCTTCACGTGCATGAGGACGCTATGACCATCCTGTGGGTGAAAAATGTCAAAGCCTATGCGAGGTGACTGATCAGGCCGGACGTACATCAGTAACGCCAAACATGCGTATGGATACGCCACCGTGGTCGGTCGTGTCCTCTACGTCGATTTGTTGAAAAACTATCATAGTGGCATATTCACGCGTTAATCTATATTGAGTGAAGATGAGACATACTGATGGCATCGTTGTTTGGGTCTATTGGTTGCAACCGCGGTCGTGCCCAGCTATCAGCACCACCTTCCGCTTCTGTACATGTCTATGAGCGGAATGCCAGCCTCATAAAGTGTAAACACGCACCTTGTGTCTCCTTGTTCTCTTCTTTCAACCTCGCTAGCACGTCGGCAAACGACGATTGTGAAGGTTGTGATGAGGAGAACGAATGCGCTGACGCAGGCTCTAGCTTGCGTCTTTTCGCGGCAGGTTCGGAATCCATGTCAGGCTTGTGGGTAATTTTAGTTCGTCTGTATAACAAGATTGAGATTGTGTATGACATAAACTCAGAAATATGCATACTGTGACAGAGGGACGTTCTCCTTGAATGAGGGGGATGCCATTATCGCGTCAGAGCGCGACTTGCTGGCACCGTGTGTAGATAAGGTAGTGTATATAGATTTTGGTTCAAAACAATAGTTGTCAAGTCTTGCGAGAGCGGTCCTGCAGAGTTGAGGAGGGCGATTGAAGATGACTAGTGACTAGAGACGTTGCCTCGACGCGTCGAAAGGAATGAGTGATCAGGCGCTAAGCATCAAAACCAGGCGCGTTTGTACTTGTTTACGTCCTGATAACTCCGGCCCGGCAATCCCGGTGCTGTTCGAGATACGCAACGGCTCAGCGCTCAGCGCTCAGTACTTGTGCTTGAGAATTGAGAGTTGCGCTCGTATAAGGCCCGATGACTGTCTGTTCAGGAACATGCATGGCGCTGCGAGATTTGGACGTGTATATACGCTATACATAAGGGGTGCCATCCAAGCTAGCACACGGAAATACAGGAAAACTCCGTATTGTCCACTGTCTATAGTAGACGAATATATCTCTGTTTAAAATGGCAAGTAACCCAAGTCATAAAGGCTACACGTGTAACAGTGAAGCGATCGGTACGTTCTGCATAGCGATGCAGGCAGGATCACTGGACGTGCGCGTCAATTTGGTTGAGTGCAGTCCGCCCTTTTTCGTATCATGTTTGAGCGAACTCGCAGATGTGCTTGCCAGCTGCCCATAGAGACGTGCTGGAGCCCGATAAGCTCAAGGTGCTCGATCCCGATGCCTCGCCCACCGACTTTCCACTGTGGGTCAGCACCCACTTCCATGGGCCTGGCCCCCATATCCTAGGAGTGGCAGTACTATGAACATACGTATAATAAATTAGGCCTGATAACTCACCTCGATGAACCGCTGAACGGTCTTGGAAACGTTTTTCGCTATTTTGGAACGTGTGGCCGGACCTGGTGGGCTCCGAAAATCGCAAGTCGGTATCTGTCGGCTCCACGAAGGATATCCTGGCCACTTCAAGACAGAAATGTGTGAGCTTTGATGAAGGATAAAACCCAAAGTCATGATACTTACCATCAGCCTGATAGAGACGGATAGGCCGCAATTTACAAATATCGTGTCGTCCCGACCAGCTAGCCGAGCGAATTTTACGTTGAGAGCGTCGCGACAGGGTATTCCGAGACCATCAGGGTTGTGCATATAGAACATGATGGGCTCTTTGAGCTCAACCTCGTCAACGTAGTGACGGCGATCGCTTTGCGTATGAGGGAGATAATGACTCTGCGGAATCAGAAGATGGGCATCCGGGAAGGTGCTGGCGATTTCGTAGACGGTAAGATGGGTGCGTTGCAGAGCGTCTCCGTCCTGCCCCACCTCATCTGTTGTCGAGTCAGGCTCGGATGATATCAAGCCAACGGATCGGGGAATGGAGAGCGACGATGAGTATGGATTTGTAACCATCGAAGAATCGGGATTCCATTCGTCAGGAAATCTGAGCGAGAAAATCGTGCCTGGATCGATGTTGGGTGAAGCAGGGTGAGGGATCAAGGGCACTTTACTCGTCATGCTGACTGAATTATCCATAATGCTTTCATGAGACCGTGGTGGTGAGCCTATAAAATGATATTTGGCGATGCTATAATATGGAGTGTGATCACCAGAACCTTATGCTGAGGATGAAGGGGGAGTAACCTACTGTTCTTGCTTTGGTGCGGACATGAGATGGGGATATGACGAAGAGGCCTCGTTCAACCTGTTATATATCCGTGCCTCTTGACAGTGGCAGTACCAATGTGACAATCACAGTGTATCAAGTCTTCATGGACGATGATAGGGATGAAGATGCGGAATCAGCGTCACACAGTCTGTACACAAGTTGACCCCGCGACGACACGCTACGCCACCCGAGTTTTCGCGTGAACGCGCCAAAATCTGTTGGACAGTAGTGCTTCTTTATGTATATAAGTAGTCAAGGCTGCGTCAGGATATGTCCATCAATGAGTGTTGGCAGCACTAAAAGGCGGAAGTTACTTGCAGCATCATGATGTACGATGTGGGCAGTGTCTAGAATGCCACGATTAAGATCGATAGTCACTGATGCGGGATTCTTGACCTGGCAGATGGAGAGAAGTCGTACAGGTCTCCAGCAAGAATTCAGGAAGGTCCAACGACTCGACTTTCAGAGTTAGTCCCGTCCACCCACCCGGCCATCTCACGGATCGAACGCGGGCATCCAGGGGTTCTCGTATACATCGAAGTTCGAAGCATTTAGAGCAGTGGACGTCACTACTGGGGCATAGAGGCCCTTGGAATAGCTAACGAGAGGCCATATGTACCCAACCTACGATGACGCGTGACGCCTGGGCGCGTTTGGTCTTGTTTGTGCTCCGCGGGAACTGGAAGCGTTGAGGGCGTCTCTTAGGGCGTCACCTACGGTTCTGCTTATGAGTGCTTATGCTGTACAGTACGCTTCTAAGTTCTTGCTTTCGCCGTGGTAGACTACCTCCGTCTGTCTTTGACCGTTGAAGTCGACTATGATCTACCAGTATACATGAACTAGACATGCAATCTACAAAATACCTACCCAAGTCACCAGGGCCTTCTCCAAACATGACTCGTGACTCCCATGTCGATCAGCTAGCCCGGCCGTCAACAAGCGAAGCGGACTCTAGCAGTCTGAAGGGAGGGGCAGTCGTAGTCACTGTACGTGCAAACGGTATCAGCATCACACGTGCATCCTTCATTTGTCTCGCCATTATCTGCAATGCGTAGGTCTCTCATTCACAAATCCGCTGTTATTGAATTGCAACTCGGCTTTCTTGATCATTATTTAGATTGTGTGCAGGCGGGGTGTACAGCTTCCCGCTCATTTCACCCGCCCTCGTCTTACACATGAGATTCTCGCAGCCACAGCTCACCACCATCGCCCTCGCGTGAGTTCTACAGCTCGTTCCAAGCTCTGATTGCAATGCTTACCGTGAGGGCCTTTCACCTCTCGAATGGACAGCGGGATGGTTGGTCAATACCCCTTTGCTGCTTTTGTGGGCAACGTTCTCGACCGTTACGGCGCGCGTGTATGCTCGCTTGCTGCCTCTCTGTTCTTCGCGCTCGGCTTTGGTCTTTTCTCCTACGAGATTTCCCAAACACCAGACGACATGCCTTACCCATCATCCGCTGCCTTCTGGAAACTCTCCTTCTATTTTGGATTTGTAGGATTAGCGACGATGTTCTCGTGAGTCTTCACACTATTCTTGTAACCCCTGTGCTGATATGTCTCAGTTATTTTTCTATTGTATTCTCTGCCACCCAAACGTTCCCAACTTACACGGGTGTTGCGTCCGGAACTAGTATGGCATTGTTTGGGTGCTCGCCGCTCGTTCTCAGTCTTCTTGCGTCGAACTTCACCGATCCAGAAAAGGGGCTGAACATCACCTACTTTCTCGCGTTTCTCGCGGCTCTTGCTGGAACTACACATTTACTCTCGGCGCTGTGCTTGCCTGGGCCAGTACATCATGTAGATACGAAAGAAACAGAGACACAGGACCATGACGAGTACATGAATGGGAATACAAGCGCGGACCATGACGATGCAGACCAACATAGCGAGGACGAAGCATCTGAGCAGCGCCCTCTCTTGAGTCATCCCCAGGACCATCACGTACACGCGCATGCGTACATAACGGTGCAAGAGCCGCAACATGGCACTGTACTTGACCTTGTCCGTGACCCGTATTTCTGGGTGCTCTTGGCTGTAGTCATGATCGTAGTTGGCGAGGTGCGTTCATAGCATAACGATCTATTTTATATCTGCTGACCTTGGCCATGGCAGTGCGAGATGATCATGGCGAACCTTGGCTCGTTGTTCCTCTCCTTTCCGTCCCCGCAGTCCTCCTCTCCCGTCAACGTCGGTACCGCTTCGTCTCCATCGACGCTCCCGGCCCTTGTCCAGCTGCTTTCCCTATCCAACACCCTTTCACGTCTGGTTGTCGGACCCATCGCAGACCTACTCTCCCCGGGCGCGGCATATCTCCATTTCCCTATACACGGCCGTCTGTGGTCGTTTCCGAGAAAGCAGCACATAAGCAGGATTGCGTTCCTGATGGGTGCTTGTGTGCTGCTGGGCGTGACGTTTGTCTGGGCGGAAGGCGGGATGAGAAGCCGGAGCTCTGTCTGGCCAGTTTGGTGAGTGTCCTCGAATTTCCGGTTGTAGTGAGTGCTTGTATTGACGAGACGGTTAGTCTTGGCGTAGGGATTGTGTACGGTACAACTTTCACAATCTTGTACGCCCCTTCCCTTTCCACTGCTGTTGCTGTGTTGACATGTCTCATAGACCGGGCATTCTCACCTCGATCTGGGGCCCACAAAATCTCGGACGCAACTTCGGAGTCATCTCATACGCGTTCTTCTTCGGGACTTCCCTCTTCTCATACCTCTACGCTTTCGTAAGTGAGCAGCACACTGGTCACGGCGGTACCGAGGACGTGTGCGAGGGCAAGGACTGCGCGAACCTGTGCGTGGGTACACAGTGCTGGGAGGCGACGTTTGCCGTCGGGATCAGCATGCTAGTTCTTGCGGCAGGTGGTGCTGGAGTGTTATGGAGAGCTTGGAGGGGGCGAATATAGTAATTTCGTCATTTTGTAGTGCTGATTTGCGCAAATCTACGTTAGATGTCACATATATCCTTAGCGCACTACATGTCCTGAATGGGCATGAGTTTTTTGCACGGAGTCTTTTGTCGAGGTTTAACGTGTCAATACTGTAATTGGCATTGAGACTTTGGGATGTGGCGACATCCGACTTCAAGCTTCAAGCCTCAGGTCGCAGTCGGCGAACTCTAATTCTTACGATAGCCACGATTCGAGTGATCACTTGCAGGATGCTATGTATCATAGTGCAGAAGCCAACCCCTGGGCAAACTCACTCCGTCTGCCCATTCCGTAGTTGAAGGCAACTCATCAATCTCGAGGCGTAACTACTTCCTATATAGCGTGTAACAAGAATACATGCAGACGTACTTGCCGGTGTGCATACTTGGATCCGCGAGAGGCAATACATTAATTTGATTCCTGCTTGTGCCGCACGAGCCATTATCAGCTCTCAGTAATATACAGCACAGCCTCAGAGGACTTACACTGTCCTTACTTTTAGTCAGCCCGCTCAGTCAGTATATGCGACTGTGAGCTACTCAGAACATCGGACAGATTGAAAGAGAAAGGATAAGTGACATTCACTTGAAAGCTCTTTCGAGAATTGAGGAATGCGAGCATCGAGTTAAGGACCACTGTACATGAATCAAGTAAGTCCTTGAAGCGCTTCAGATGATACTATATACATACTTTTTGGTTGCAGCACCGAAATCGTAGTGTAAACCAGCGTGTGGGGCGATGCAGCGAGCTTATACATACAATTACGCCACTATCGACAAGAATTAATGAAGGAGGACTCACTGCGACAATTCCTGCAAACGTACAAACACTGTCACAGAACAGTACTAAGGGGCGGCACATGTGCATTTTGCCAATGCGTCGCTCCTACATACCTAGTAAGTGCACACGTGTTGATGCTATAGGTTATAATAGTCTGTATCATAGAATCCGTGCTGCACAGTGATATCAACCTAGTAAAACGCATAGAGATTCTTATAGGTTATTGCTTACCGGTGGATCCCAGTTTTCATCGTCGAAAGGAAGAAGCACAATGATGCTGCTATCATGATGTCTGCTACAGCCTTTGCTGCAAGGTCACCATAAAATAACCACTGAAAATGTCTTACTTGGAAGTAAAATCAGATCCGAATGCATGTATTTGCTTACGCCAAAGAGAGCACTTAATTGCACGAAGTCGTAGTGAGAGCTTGACCCTGCTGTCAATACCGGAGGGAAACACAGTAGTCAGCAACATTGCTTACGCGAGTGCGACATATGCTGAGGGAAGAAACGTTAGATGAAATTATTGAGGAGTCACAAAGTATCACCCACAGAGACCGAATCCTTGATGGTTGAGTGATATAGTCAAAAAGTTTGGCAACGTAGGATGTATAGGGTACGCACCGAAACAGCACAATTGAGCGATACCCTACGCATAATTTGAGGGTAGTGTTAACAAGTCATGTCAGCCGTCACATACCTGAAGAAGAATTTGTATCCAGGCGTTCTTCTTAGTACCCCTTACTGCGAAGACCTTGTCATCTTTTGTCATCTCAAGTGCAAGCTATATGGTTAACTCACATTTACAAAGGCGGTAAGTATAGATGCTACATGTTATTTAATGAGCGGTTCGAGCATACTCGTTTGTTATGATAGAACAAACCTCATCACGATAGCATCGCTGACAAGCTATGTGCATTGTTTGATCTCGCACCAGGACAAGACTCATGATATGTACTCACCCCTACAACATAGGTGGCCTTCGGAGATTGGTCCTTGAATATCGGTGGAATGGTGACACTAAAGTACGCACCTGCAAGCTCCTAGGTCAAACTGCAAGGTCACTTCAAAGGGCTACGGGAAGAGCAGGGTATACACACGGGGTTACCCGAAGCAGACCCACGGGATTAAAATAATTGGTAACACTGTAGAAATACACTGTCTGTGCGAAAAGTGCCGAATACGCGGTATCGAAGATCCTGCGGTATTTGTTAATGGAGAATATTGAACGTCTACAGACATCTCACCAGAGCAAGAAGATCTATAAGAAGCTTGTATCAGCGGAACGTCCAAGGTGCTGTCACTAAACTCACCATGGCTTTCATGAACGGAGGATCATCGAAACTGTTCTGGTAATAGATAAATATTTGCATAGAGGTAACGCCATAAAGCCTGATATGAATGGTACAACGGTTAACATTGAACTAACACAAGCTGGTATTAGCCTGTAACAAAACGGTTGGCCTACATAGAGTTGATAGTATGACGCAAGAAAACTTCTCTATGTAAAATGGATGACCCACCTACGAAAAAAGTTCCTAGGGTGCTACCGAGATCGAATGTGAGTACAGATGTCGGATTCAGAGGCATGATTTCGTCAGTGCTGTAGGGAGACCGAGATTTGTGTGGGATCGAACTTGAGTGGCCTTGTTCTTATATGCGAGCTACGGCAGCATCCGGCAGTACCCAACCCACCCTAGCTCAGCCTCATGTGAGGAATAACTAGCACATATATCAGGTAGACAGCGCATACTCGGTGGTGTTTTCTCACCTCGTATTGACCATGCATCTCATGATGTTGAACAAACGGATGAGATGACATCACGATTCACGATGTCAAGCAATCTTCATCTTGTGTTGAGTCTGATTCAGTCCAGCGTGTGACCCGTCTACTGGACCTGAGACGAGTCGAAAACATTATATTGGCGGAGTGGTTCTTCGGTTAGTAATGCGAGTTCGTTAACCATATCAACGTGGTTTACAGTTAGACGCGTGTCATGATATTCACAGGAAGAGTAGCAATACGTACAGTTAAAAATTCACAGCTCATCATCACTAATCGCTGGTCTATTCGGATGACGGGCCGGAACGTGTTTATTATATCTGGACGCCGACATCGACATCTTCAACAGAGGGGGCTTCTTAACCCACAGACCGCAGCGCATTACGTGAGGATCCGAGGCATCCGCTTCAATCGACCTTTGGGGATTTAGATATGCGATAATAGAGCTGAGAACCACTATACACGAGTTAAGTACATTTTTGGAGCACTTCAGATGATAGAATATTCGCACTTTTCGGCTGTAGCGTGGAAATCGGTGATGCAGCGATCTTATACGAAGAGTTAGTACTGACAACTTGAATTAGCCAAGGACGAACGAAGCACTCACTACGATGACTACTGCAATTGTACAGACACTAGCCCCAAAAGGCAAAGATACTACCACCATATCTATCAGGGGAGCAGAACTACTCATCTCGTCGGTGCTTGTTCAACATACAATTCACCATGCATCTCATCTTCAAGAGTCCAGAACAGTACTGAGATGAGGTGACATCGCAATGCCATCTACAACGCCCGAAGCGTGTAGTAATTTGGATGCCGGCATCTTCACTTGAACGAACACTTTATGACCTATACCGAATTTGTAGCGTTCATGAGAGTCGTATATCATCGACATCAATCACTGCAGTACAGCGATTCGTTTCCCTATCATTCAATATGTTAGCAAGGGGTAGCTGCAGTCTAATAGAGGTTTGAGGATCAGAGACTCATCGCAGACGTGTCTAACAAACCAGATGATACAGCAGTGCAAAGCTTTGCGATGTTCATCATGGGAAAATGGAGCAACGAGTAGAAAGAACAAGTAAAGTCGGCCCGCAACTTAGGCTGTGCGACAGACGAGACCAGAAACATGCAGTTGAACGATGGAATAGCCCAGCGGAAAGAGATTATGTGGAACGAAAGAATACTTCGGAAAGCGGTCACATATTACAATTATGGGGTTGTGCAGACTTTAGCATGCGAGGTGATAATCAAGCATCAGCCTCTGGGAACATGTCCTTCAGTAAAAGCATCGTCTGCGCAGGGTTTTTCACAGTGTGTCCGATCGTGCGAGAATCCGCGAAGATTTCGTGGTCGTTTCCTCCCTAAAGTGACCAAATAAGCCCCTAGCCGTTTGCGATAAAAAGTATTGTAGAAGCGTACCTTGTATGTCTTGTCTCCAACGAAGTGTATCTCCTCAAACTGCTCATCCTCGACATGACGCAAGCAGTATGTCTTGTCCCATCCATTTGGGAAGATATCGAACGATATTTGGCCGCCAATGGAATATGTGAGGGGGTAATCTGGGAACTTCGCCTTCAGGGCTTCAATGAAAGTTGCGCGTACTCCAGCTTTCTGTTGACAGAATAAATGGTCGATGGACTCCCTCGCATAAGAGGGAGTTTAAGTACCTTGTCAAAGATTTCGAAATCGATACGCTCTTGAATGCTGAATATGAGTAGTCAGAAGGAAGGTGTGGACGATGAATCGAAAGTTCCTCACGTAGCATTCCTGCCGATTGGGCTCACGTTGATCATACCGTTACGAAATTCAACAAAGGTTCCACTGTGTTGTGTCATAGAGCGGATCTTATAAGAGGCGCAGATATGCTTACCGTTTTATTGGAATATCGAGGTCTGCAATGTAGTGCAGGATGAAGTTCACCAAAGGCTTGTACTTCTCCTCGCCCAAGAATTTGATGAAAGACTGCGATGACAAGGGTTTTCCAAGCTTGTACGCCGTCAGACCGTTCTCCGCAAACGTGTAGTCGAATTCGTCAATCGCTGCGAGTTTGAATAGGTTTGGCTGTTATATATACGACACGAGAAAACAACGTGCACACACCGGTTGATCCTGGGAGAGTCAACTGCTCGGAGACTTTGACGAAGTCTGAGCCGCCTACAACACCGATGGCGACCCTCTTGCGGACTGCTCGAAGTAGCTGCATCATCTCTGGAGTGATTACCTATTAAAACCATGGGCGATTAAGAACCCTTCCACTGTTGAACTTGACGGCGTGACAGACATACTTGGCGTGCGAGAGTGAGCGTGCCGTCGACATCGAAAAGAACCAACTGTTTCACAGGTCGATCTGCAAACGCTTCAGACACCATTGTCGAGATATGTTGAGGCTACAGCAAAGATTTCTATAGAGAAGATGCTATTGAGGGATAGGCCAGGGTGGGAGACAAGAAAAAGTGGTGTGCAAAGCGAGCGCAGAGTTCAAGTTATAATGACCGCTCATGATGGTCGCGCTGATTGTCGAACGCGGTGACGCGCCGCCGTGTCGCTTGTCCGTCTGCACGTGTATCGATGCAATTGGATCCCGGCCGTGTATTAGCGTACACTCAGTCAGTGCCAACGCGTGCAAGTACGTGTTATGGTCCGATGATCAGAATATATACAACTGGGAAACAAGAGAGATCGTTCTGCTCTAAGGCGTATGGTAGAGGCTCAAGTGCATCCCAATGCATTGCTCAGGCCACCTTCGCGTGACCATTGGTTGACTTTACAGCCTTGAGCTCCTCCAAATAATGATGAGCACGCCCTAACATCCAGATTGTAAAGGAGAACTTGAAGTTTGGATATGCGATTGCAACATTTTTGTTGAAAACACCCTCAATGGCTTCCTGTGCCCAGGAACCGTCCTACCGACAGCACGTTAAAAACAATCACGCCGTCCGCAAAAGATGCTTACCGGCTGTTGGCGCGACATCACCAGTCTTACGGCTCGCTCTATAGGTGCGGGGTCAGGGTACTTCGCGTACATTAATGCCATCGCTGCCCAGCAAGTTTGCACCACTTGCGTGTCTTCATGCTCGACCCAAGCGCTCACTTCGCATGACTAAAAAGGAGCAGAAAACATGGGTGGTTCATCGTCGCCGCGTTGGGAAAGGATTTATTCACCTTGTAACTTTCGCCCCAACCACCGTCTGCACGTTGCTTGCTGAGGAGGAAGCGGCATGCTTTACGGGAATATTCGCTCGTTTCATACGTTTCACCCACTAGCGACAAACTCTCCAAGGCAAATTGTGTCGCATAGGTGAAGCAAATACCCCATGAGCCTACCCAGCCTCCTTCAGAGCGTTGCGATTTATGGAGGAAATTCACCGCACTGCGGATCGTCCGCCTAGAGAGCAACGATGAATATTACGCAGAAGGAGGCTAAATCTCTCCGCTTACTCGATGTCATCGACGCGATACGCTGGGTAGTGCCTTCTGAATATCGAGAGTGCGGTGATGACGGATGTTGTGCATTCGGGATAGCTGTGCTCAATCATGATATCCCCTGCACAACCTTGTCAGAGGCAAAAATATTGAATCTCAAAAGAGGTACGAACCAAACACTTCAGCTGGGTTTAGCCATTCTAACCAGCCAGGTCCACGGATGAGTTCATAACTGGCGAAACCGCCATCTGAATTTTGCATTCCTAGCAAGATGTCTACAGCATCCTGCAATCGACGGTCAGATACCAATTTCGGCGCGCCCCTTTGTTGACGAGGTCAGTGAAACTGAAAAATCATGAACATATTCTGAACACTTACTCGACGTGATTCTGGATGTATAGGACAGCCTTGAGGCCTTCTCCAGTACAATCACTGACGGTATAGCCCTGAGTTCTCGTCGAAAATGGCCACGCGCCCTTCGTGGGGTGTCGATAAGAGACTTGAAAATGTTTCGGATTATCCTTGATCTGGCACATCTCGAGCCACTTGAGGGCCGCTAGCAGGCTTTCTGTATTCTCGCTCTCCTTTGCCAGTCCAGTCTCGACCAAAGCTTGCGTAATGAAGCCAATATCCCAGAGTTGGCTGCCGTTGGTACCCGTCATCATCATGCCTTCGGCGCCCATCCACATGAAGTCGTCGCGTGTGTCCATGTGCCGCTTGTACGCCTCGCTCTCGGGGCCGTCGACGCATGCACGTACAATGAGATTCATCATCTTGGAGACAGGACCGAGGGTCTGATATCCAGTGTTCTCGTCTTCGTTCACGATCAGCTTATAGCATTTAGCCATGGCTGCCCGGCGCAGAGGCGGGATCGCGCAGGACTCGTAAACGCCTAAAATGAGGTACAAAGTGTCCAACAGGGTGGTGTGTGGCATGTAGAGATCCGCCGCTGCTATGTTGTTACGTTGAGCGGGCCAGTCTATAGAGTAGTAATTTTCCGGGTATAATTCCTGACCGCGATATCAGTCGAAGCCAAATTCTGGGATCGATACACCCCACCTGTCTAAGCGACAACACAAGGTCGTTTTCTTCCATCTTGTAGCGTATTCCATAAAGATAGGACATGGGTATATAGACGGTGCGGGTATGGATCCACCACCGATGTGGATGGATAGGAAGCCAGTCAGGGAAGACCCTAAAATGAGTGTCAGCACTTGCTGAGAGTAGATGGCGTAAATCACGTATACCACAACTCAGGCGGAACCGGATGATTACCCTCCCAATCGTACACGTTGAGGATTGAGAGCCAAAATTTGCCCCATGACGGAATTCCGCAAGTACCACCAAGCTTGTGCAAGCATGCTCTCGCTTTGGTCATGACTGGGTGATCAGCGCTCACACCGAGAATGCGCATCACGCAATAGTTCAGTGCAGTTCCGAATACCGTCGCATGTCCTTCGACGTGTCTGTGATGACATCAGGTGTGAACGGAAAGAGAGAAGTGAGCACAGACATTCCCCATCCACCGTCCTCAGGGTGGGTGGTGTTCAGAAGATAGCGAATCATCTCTTTCTTCTCTTCTGGTTTGAAAGGCATTCCTGTCACATAGGAGCCTATCACGAGTCCTGGGAGGAGAAACATAGGCCCTCCGTACTCTCCAGGCCAGTGGCCATCTTGCGCTTGAAGATGCTTATAGAACGTGTAGCCATTACGCGCAGCCTGCAAAGGATCCTTGGCTGGTGGTAGCGCAGGTAGATTCTATGGAGGCGCGTCGCGTCGAGTTAACGAAAACGATAAAGGAGCAGACACACGTACCAAAGGGAGTCCGAGCCAATATTTGTCGAGATCTGTCTGCGGTAACTTCTCGCACTCCTCATCGGTCTTGAGGTAATGCCATGTGTGACGACCGTCCTCAGTGACTGCAAGCCTCCACCTCGAATAGTCTGTAACTTGTGTCTTGCCGGAGAGCGGGATGTCCGGGAGAGGGCCATAGTTCATTTCTGCTACTAAAGGAGTCTGGTGATAACCAATCCGGCTGAAAGCGGTCTGGTCTCGCTCGTGAAAGCGCGCGAGATGGTGGGGGGAAACAAGCTTGGAAAATCATAATTCAGGGTGGTTCGACACTTCATACAAGCTGCCCAAGAGCCTAAACGCCGAACCGGTTTACTGCAGCTGGTTGTTACAGGGCGTCTACGCGTCTGTCCTTCAGGCGCGTTCACCGACAACGCTGACTGGAACCTTCACCTACTGCAGCAATGAGCGCATCACCTTCGACAGCGGACAGGAGGAAGGCGGAGCTTGAAGCCAAGCGGGCAAGGCTCGCAGAACTCAGAGCTGCAAGGCAAGCAAGAGAGCTCGAGAGGAAGGCAGATGCTCAAGGTAGAGAAGTGCGTATGCCACTGATTATAATTCATATCATCTCTTATGCAAAAATTGTCCGCAGGCAGGAGCCTCACACAGAAGAGAAGATGCAGCAAAAGTCCTCGACTTGGTCGATCAGCTCGTCGGGCCCACCAGCTCCAGTCGCAGAGGTGGCGGTAGCACATTCGACTCGCCGATATCCTCCATTCCCGGCACACCTATACCTACAGCCATGCCAGGGCCGTCTGACTCGGGCCGTGTGAGTCGACAGAGTGATGCCCTGTCCGACCGCGTAAGTATGGGAACTACTATGGCACTCTCCGGCAACGAGGGCGATGGGTATAGGTATGAGTTATTCACCTTACTTTTGCATCAAGGGCTTACTATTTCAGAGAGATAACTCCACGCACCATAACTTCCTTTATCGACTATGAGAAAGAACTCTTCGAGCTCCCGCAGAAGGTCGGTCCTTTCAGGTTGTCTCGCGGACTGCGTTAAATGTTGGCGTAGGAGCGAGTTATCTATAACAAGGAAGTTCAGACGATGGAAGTTGAGGTCGACACTGTTGCTGTGCCAGACGAGGAAGAGATTCGCCAGCGGATCACACGAGAACGCGAAGTGGCGGATGCTGAAAGGGCTGCTAGGGATAAGGAGCTAGAAGAAGAGAGTGCTCGGTTAGACAAACTGATCGAACAAGAGATACGAGGTGAGCAGGTCTGGCGCATGCAGAAGGTGTTTCTATACTCATGTTTTGCAGAGATGACCGAGGAGGAGAAGATTGGCACATTCGCTGCCCCAGAATTCCTCGATTTCGTGGAACATTCGACGAAGATCATTCAGCGGGCTCTGAATGACAATTATGATTATGTACGGGATTATACCATTGGTGCAGAGACTGGACCGTGAGTCTTATATCTCACATCTTCGCGGAATATGCATTGATCAAATTGCTCGAAGTGACGACTCGGAAGGTCGACGAGTCAAGCGTGTGTGCGCTTTCTTCGACGAGCGGTATGGAAGAAACAGATCTGTCACTGATATCGACTGGTCACCGAAGGTAACGTTGGATCACATTATGTTGGTCAGAGTTTTGACCGCTAGGCAGTACCCAGAACTCAGCTGTGCTTCGTACAACAAGAATCCAGCTGCGTTGAACGAGCCTGATGGCATTGTCGCAGTCTGGAATCTCCATCTCCTCGAGCGTCCAGAATTTGTATTCCACTCACAAGTATGTCGGTTTCCTTTGTACTGGAATGAACTTTGATATTGACTGTTGTAGTCCGACGTTCTGTCGGTGACGTTCTCACCCTTCCACTCAAATCTCATATTTGGTGGTACTTATTCAGGCCAAATCCTCCTTTGGGACACGCGGTCGAAGCACTTACCTGTTCTTAAGACTCCACTATCGGCTGCCGGCCACACCCATCCTGTATATGCCATGCAGATGGTCGGTACACAGAACGCACATAATTTGATAACAAGCAGTACGGATGGAATGGTTTGCAGTTGGCTAGTGGATATGCTTGCTCAACCTCAAGTACGTACCTTTTTTCTCACCTTTTTCTTCTATCCCAATTGTACGCAACAGGAAACCCTGGAACTTGTGCACGTTGGCCACAACAAGACTGCCGAGGTGGCAATCACTACATTAAACTTCCCAGACAACGAGACTTCCACGTTTTGGGTGGGAACGGAAGAGGGGAATGTTTACCAAGCCAATCGCTATGATCGTGCTGGCGCAAAGGCAGGGCTCAATCAGTTCGATGTTCACAAAGGACATTCCGGCCCTGTTATGGGCCTACACTTCCACCCATCCCTTGGCCCCGTTGATTTCACAGACCTCTTCTTGACATGTTCAGTCGATTGGACTGTCAAGCTCTGGAGGGCGAAGTCCATGGCGAAGCCTTCGACTCAACCGAACGCTGTTTCCCCAATATACTCCTTTGACGAAGCTGACGACTACGTGTACGATGTGAAATGGCATCCAGCGCACCCAGCGCTCTTTGGTTCTGTGGATGGGTCTGGGAAGTTTGATTTATGGAACTTGAACTCGGATACTGAGGTGCGTGTGTATGTCCTGCGACCTTGATGTTTCAGCTGACCGAATCCACATCATCCTACGTCATCTGACTGTGCAGGTGCCAGTCGTTTCTACAACAGTGGGTCAGGGTCGAGCTATCAATAAACTACAGTGGGATCGCAAGGACGGACGGCGCGCCGCTCTGGGCGGAAGCGATGGGAAGCTGTACATCTATGATATCGGAGACATGGCGCTACCACGAGAGTCAGAGTGGACAGATCTCCAAAGGACCATAGCTGGAATGGCTGGAGGTGGCCCGCAGTTGACTGGACTGGCGGATGGCGATGCCACGCGACCTGTGAATGGTAGGTAGGCATCAAGCGATGAAGTACTGTTAAGTTGTAGCATTTGCATCTTCTTCTTCCATCATGTTACTCTACGCCACGTATACCCACGATCAATTTTCATGCCTTCTCTCCTTCATGCCCTCCAGGCCTCCTGCGCTTGTCCTCTCACCGGTACTTCCGTCCATGCGCGCCTCCATGCACTTTTGCCGCGGAGTATGATAGTCGCTTGTTCGCCCCGACGCCCCAGCGCAAGCGAGAGCTGACGAATTGACCTGTTGCCGCCGTGATTTACTCAAGAGTTTACTGAGCTTTCTCCGAGGCCGGTCGTATTGCGGAGAACGGGAGACCGGGCGCAAGGAAAGGTGGCTCCGACAGGAATCGACCTCCTGAGTTCATGAGCGTTACATCAGGTGACCGGTGCAGTGACTCGGACTTCTTACAGCCATGTTGTCCCGTTCCTTCTCCCTCACACCCGTCGCATCTAAAGGACTTCGCACCACCCGCACTGTACCATCTTTCTCTTCCTCTAGACCTTGTTCCATACCCTCTCGTAGCTCATTTCCACTCGTTGCGCGCAATATGTCCATTTTCAAGCAGGTGAGCGGTCTCTCTGTCCTCATTAAGGATGCGGCGCTCACTATAATTTCTAGGAGCCCCATAAGTATGCAACAGTTTGTTTTCCATAACTTCGTACTGACACATCAACCAAACTTCGTAGACTTTTGGTGTAGGTGTTATCCACTGTATTCCGCACAAAACCGGAGGTTGATTGCGTCTTTCAGCATCCCTGGACCCATAGAGGTGTCGGACGATGTGAGGCGCAATAATATCCGGGAATATATCGCGCATTGACCCCTTCATCCAGGTTCTCTATGCCAATGCTTACCCGCCTGTGGCGCATACCTCTCCTGACTTTATACCCATCTTTGGAGACTGTATTCGGATGACTCGGTGAGTTTAGCCTCATCCGGTCTCTGCATGCTCATTAAAGCGCGTGGCAGGGATGTTGTATATACTACTACCGGCCAACCTTTTCTTATCGCTGGGTCTGGCACTCTCGGGTGGGATCAGGTTCGTGCATTGCAACTGTATTGTCAGGCAAGCCCGCTCAACCAGCCGTGTCCTCAGGTTGCTTCCAACCTTATAGAGCCCGGTGAAAATGCGCTCCTTCTGAACAGCGGCTACTTTGGAGACAGTTTCACGGAGTGGTGAGTTGCTTGCATGCATACACAATGCGGCCTCTCTCACATCTTCGCGGCAAGTCTCCGTGCCTACGGTGCCAAAGTCGACGAGATTCGAGCGGACTTCGGCAAGGCCGTCACGCAACCCGAGCTTGAACGAGCTCTTAGCACAAAGAAGTACAAGCTTGTTTGCTTTACGCACGTTGACACATCTACCGCCGTACTTACGGACGCGAAGATGATCGGCGAAACTGTTAAGCGTCTCTCGCCCGAATCCTTGGTACGACCCTTCGATGAATCGCGTTTGCATCGCGCTTAACATCTTTTGTGCAGGTGATTCTAGATGGTGTCTGCGCTGTTGCGAGCGAGGAAATTCGGATGGACGCTTGGGGCATTGATGTCGTGCTCACGGCAAGTCAGAAGGGTCTCGGTGCTCCTCCTGGTCTCAGCATTGTGGTTGCTAGCCAGAAGGCCTTGAAGGTAAAGTTCTTCGAGTCGATGCAAATCGGTCGCTGATCGGATTCTACAGGTTCTCGATAACCGCGTCGCCCCCGTTTCTTCATTCTACGCTAGCTGGAAAAAGTCCGTGTTTTCGATCATGTTTCACACTAGCAACTGAAACCATTGACTCTAGATGGCTACCGATTATGAAAGCCTATGAGACTGGTGCTCCGGCGTATTTCGCGACGCCTCCCGTCAACCTGATCCGTGCTTTCCATGCATCTCTGACAGAGATCACTAGAGGTGTTCCGTCGCTGGAAGAGCGGTTTCAACTGCACCGCGAAGCAGCCAAGCGCATTAGGGATGCAGCCGCTGAGTTGAACCTGAAATTGGTTCCTGCAGATCCCGAGTGCACTGCCAATGGGATGACAGCAGTATGTACAGTCAAATTCGCCAATTTGGGTTCCGATTGACATCAATTCGTTTAGATCTACTTGCCCCAGGGCCTCGGTGTGGCTGATCTCGTCCCTCGATTGGCTAAGAGGGGTGTCATTATTACTGGCGGTATTCACAAGGAGAATAAAGGTCCGTCGATTCGACTTTGCAAGTGGCCGCAGGATACTGACGTCATCTCTACTCAGACAAGTATTTCCGCATTGGGTTAGTACAAATTTCTGTTATGATTCTTATATCGCCAGTACTAACCGTCCCAAAGGCACATGGGCATCACTGTTGTACAGAAGGAACGCAAGGATCTCGACAGGGTTATCGCTGCATTGAAAGACTCCTTGCAGGAGGCAATTGCTAGCAAGCAGATCCAGAACGCGTAAGATATTTGATATACGGATTACGGATAGAGACTGCATCGATACTCATGCATACTGTATAATATGACGCGCCCCACACAACGGAACCGGAATCGCTACGACGTCTGTGACCAAATGCAGAGAGCAACACACAGACAAAAATCACAAGCTTGGGAGGCGGAACCCGTCCTCCCAGTATGATTATCCCCGCATTACGGCCACCGCACGGCTGTAGATCGGGGAGGGGGGGCAACTCGATTGCATCCCAAAAATCACAGTGAGCTACGCCCTGTCTATAACCGCGGAATTTCACGCTCATGTGCACTATCGCCGTTCGCAGTGGGAAAACTCGTGGAGTCGTTGGACCCGGCCGACGGACGACGGGAGCCCGACGGGATGGTACCCATACCAGATGACACTCTCTCGTCGATCATTAATCTATCGCGGACTTGTATGGATATTTAGGCTGGCACATTATCTTATCACTCTGCTAGTTGTTGTACACAGACTATTGGGTTCACTTTGTTCTTTATAAGCATATTGTACAAATTGAGTGGAGTGTTGCGTATCGCATGCACGAAATCCCATGTAAGAAGCTGTTCTGGTGAGACGTGCTAAACCGTCTCTCGGTATTTGCCTTCTCCACCTGCCCTGTCCCACCATGTTATCCCAGATTGCGTTGGCGCGATGTAGCCCTTTCGAACGACGAAATCTCCAAAGTGCTCGCCGTCTAGACGTTCTAAAGCGTAATGTCTGATCATAGGCCCGAGAATGGCGAGGATCTCTGGCTCCGTCACGGTTTCTGAAGACCAAATTAGCTCGACTCCGGCATACCCCAAAGTAACTCACCCCTGTAGATCTTGTTTAACCTCTGGCCGTAGTAGCCGCCTCCTAGGAGCATCATGTACGTTCCCGGGGCCTTGCCGATAAAGGCAATCTCTGGCAAAAAGCAAGCGTTAGACACAACCGATATGATTGAGGCTCGACCACAAACCTGCGACGTACGGCCTCGCACATCCGTTCGGGCACCCGGTCATCCGCATCACGATCGAGTCGTTCCGCAGGCCATTTTCCTCGCAGATCTTCTCTACTTTCTCTACTAGAATAGGCAAATACTGGCGGAGCAAATCAGTGTCTGACGGGCTTATATGTGCGACGGGAAACTTACCCTTTCCGATTCCGCCATAGCGAGACCTGCAGAAAGATAGGTAAGCCGTCTGGGTGGCGATCACACGAATGTTATTGCCACTCACCACACGTGGGGAACGCGACACACGCGGACGACGACAGCCGCAGCGCGGAGTGCGCTACGTTGTCCAGTTTGTATTGCTCGAGCAGCCGCTTGATGGCGGGTACGTCCGCGGGCGCGACATCCGTGATGAGGAGGTGCTGGTTCGCGGTGAGGCGGAACGCGCCTTTGTGCACCTTAGCGATCGCGCGCAGGCCCGTCTTAAAGTCACGCTCGGGCTCGTCCTGGATGCGCCCGTTCTCGATGAAACACGAGAAGTGGTAGTTGCCGTACTCGTCTTTGATCCAGCCAAAGTCGTCCGTATTGCGTGTGAAGGTGTACGGTCGCGCGGGCTGGAACTGCCAGCCAAGCAGCTTCTCCACCTCCGCCTTGAAGACGTCAAGGCCCATGCGGTCGATCGTGTATTTCAGACGGGCATTCTGAGGGTAAATCAGTATTAAAGGTTCCCCAAATCGTACCCAGTAAATTAGTTACCTTACGACTGTAAAGGACATCAGCGCGAGTACAAACGAGACAAGTAGTATTACGTACTCTTGACGATTGCCGTTGTCTCTCTGCACAATCATAATCTTCTCAGCAACGTCGACACCCTGCTCGCGAGTGCAGAAGCCAAGGATGCTACCTAAACGAGGGTACGTCTTTTTGTTCCCGTGCGTGACACCCATACCACCGCCAGCGGTCACGTTGAATCCTGCAAGGTCGCCGTTCTTGTCCACGATGGCAATGAAGCCCACGTCATTGGCGAAGACATCGACATCGTTGTTCGGCGGGACGGCGATGGCGAGTTTGAACTATAGTCCTTTATCATTAAATCGCGCACGAGGCCGAACAATTGGAAAACATTTACCTTGCGCGGTAGGTACATGTCGCCGTACAATGGCTCGACATCTTTCACAGCGTCACCCGCGACCATCTTCTTGTCTAACCAGATTTCGTGGTACGCGGTCGTACGTGGCAGGAGCCGTTCACTCGCGGCCTTGGCGAATTCATATGTCTGCCTGTGCAGCTTTGACAATGTCGGGGTGGACGTCGTGATCACATTCCTAGTATAGACCGTGTCAGTAAAAGAGCTAAAACTGCAACAAAAAAAATTGACCGATTCACATCACCGCACGCAGCGAGCGTATCAAGCAGCGAACGGTTGATGTCCTGCATGGCCTTCTTCAGCTGGCGCTTCACGACACCATGGAACTGGAACGTCTGGCGCGTCGTAATCTTGAACGTCCCGTTCCCATGCTCATCCGCAATACGGTCCATCACGAGCCATTGCGCAGGCGTGCACACGCCGCCGGGCATGCGCACGCGAATCATGAACGCATACGCGGGCTCCACCCCCGCCGCCACACGCTCGTCGCGCACGTCGCGGTCGTCCTGCTGATACGTCCCATGGAACTTCGTCAGTTGCTGGTCGCTCGGCGCGAGCGCACCCGTCGTCTCGTCCGCGAGCCCCTCCGCGATCGTGCCCCGCAAGTGCGCAGACGCCGCCTTGATGTGCTCGTTCGTGATCGGCTCCGGATCCGCCTCGTGCACCTCGATGCCCGCGACGCCAAGGGCGTGCCAGAGCTGTACTTCCCACGGCTTGTAGCCTGTCTCGGGACCGTCTGCGTCTTGGTCGTCGCCGAGTCCGAGAGGAACAGTGCGCGTAGCGCCTAGAGTGCCAAGTCGTGCGTCGAGGTCTCTGCCTGCTTTGTTGTAGTAGTGCTTGTCCTCGGGACGTGGCCAGTAGTGGCTGTCGCCCATACCGAACACCGCGTACTTCACCTTGGTTAGAGGTTGTTCACCACGGGCGGTTATCGCTGCCAGAGCTTTGACGAGCGCACGGGCATTTTGCGGGAACTCGCCCTGGCCTGCGACAGACGTGACGAACGCGACGTACTCCTCCTGCGCGAGCGCCTCGGGCGCATATGTGTCCATCGGCGCAACCGTTGTTGACAGTCCACGGAGCTTCCCACGCGCTGCCAACCGCCGCGCGATCTTCTCCGCCTTCCCGCCGTCGCTCCCGTACAGCACGAGCAGCGGTGGCGCGTCGATGGCCGTGAGCAGCTGGCTGTATGCGCTCTTCGCCTTCTCGCGCCGCGCCGCGCGCAGCGTCTCGCCTAGGCTGCCGACAAGCTCCGTTGCGAGCTGCGGCGTCGCGCGCACGAGCTGCGAGAGGTGGTTCTGGCGGTCGAGGAACGTCTGCAGGTCGCGCCGTACGGCCTCGCTGTCGAGCGTGAACGGCTCCGTCTTGCGCGGGTCCCAGCGGTATAAAGGCCAGTACCCCGCGTCCACCGCGCACTTTGTTTCCTTTAGCACTGCGAGCGCGGGCGCGTCCTCCTGCGCGTATGGTAGGTATGCGACAACGACACTCGGGCCGTGGAATGCGTCCGCCTCGGTGAGTGCGTGCAGTGTCTGTGCATAGGACGAATAGACCGCGACGGACGCCGCGTAGACGTCGCCATGATTCATTGCGTACAGCCCGACGTCCTGCTTGCGCCGTGCAGGGTCTGCCGCGGCACGTGCGGAGTAGGGCACGGTATCCAGTACAAGCACGTTCACGTCCAATTGCGACGCGATCGCGTGGTGCAGACCCGACGCGCCCAGGTCGTACGCCCACGCATCTGAACCCACGATCCAGCGCGACCGCGCAGCAAAGTGTTCTTTGAGCGCGAGCACCCGCGCGACCGCGGCATTCTTGAATGCATCCTGCTCCAGGGCACTGACAATCTGCTGGCCGAGCGCGGCACTTTGCTCGCGGTCGTCCTTCTTGGAGAGCCACTGCGCGAGGAGAGTGTGCAGAGGGGCGGGAATGGCGAGGTCAGAGAGGAGCTCTTGTACGGCGAAAGAGAGCGCCTCCCGCTGCTCGAGCTGCCCGCGGATGCGACCCAGCGCGAACTCGGGCGTTGTGGCATGCGGGCCAGCAGTAGGTACGAGCGCAGGGTCGTTCGCGATCTCGAGCCGCTCACCGAAGAGCTGCGTGAGCAGCTTCAAGTACGAGGACTCGTGTTTGGGGATGTGCACTTCCGCGGGGGTAGATGGTGAAGGCGAGGACGGGCCGGTGGCAGCGATGGAGGAGCCGAGACGCAGGCGAGCGGACGGAGAGGCGGCAGCGGCTTCTTCGACGAGCCGCCGGACATCTTCTCGCAGGACCGAAGTGCCGTAGTCAACATCGAGGAGGACACTGTACACTGCCGGAGGGTTGCTACTGTCGGTCTGCTGGAGTGCAGCGACGATCTCCAGGTAAAGCGGCGTCCATTTGGTCGACCACCGTCGGACCTGCTCCAAGACGAGTACGCGCGTGGCGTTGGTGGTGATCCAACGCGCGATCTGGCTCGGGGGGAGCGGGTTGACGAGGGAGATGTCGACGGTGGTCACACCTTCGAACGTGTGCCGCCCTAGGTGCACGGGACCGAGGCTGAAAAGAATGGTGTGCGCGTCCGGTGCGGATGCGTCGCTTTCAGACGAAAGTGCAGGGATATGGCGACCGAGGAGGGTGGATGTGGCACGCGCAGCGTCCTCGTATGACTGATACAGCGCCTCGGGGTAGTCGGAAGGTGGCAGGATATGCCCATTGACGATAGGCTGGTTCGCGGCACGCAGGAACGGTTGCACAGCGTCCTCGGGCACTTCTTGAACATACCCCTCCACGTCTACGAAGGCGTGCACAACAGGCTTGCGCTCCACGCGTGCGAGACGCGATGCAAGCAGTGCATGGTCGTGCGCTTCCTGAGCAGTGCGCGAGTAGAGGAAGTAGGGGACGCTGGCACGGAGTACGAGCACATCGGAGAGGTCGTCGGTAGGCGTGATGGCGACGTGGACGACGAGCGGTACCGATGCTAGATCGGAGAGTTGAAGGACGAGGCGGTGGAGCAGTTGAGAGTAAGAAGAGGTTGTGTAGGAGACGAGGTCGACGGAGGACGAGGCATGCTGGAGGAGGGTGGTGCCGGGATCAGCACCGAACGGAAGTGTGACGAGGGACTTGGACGACGCTGGACCAGAAAGCGAGCTGTACGTGGTCGCGAATACAGACGGTGTAGGAGGCGGCGGGCGGGAGTCAACAAGGACGTCGGAGGCTAGGTAGGCGACGCGGGCCACGGTAGCGCTAGCTACGGAAGCAGGAGCGGACATTGTTTCTGCGACCCACGGAACCGTCAGAACGCGAATCAAAGACAATGAAAGTGGCTCACTTTAGCCTGTCAGTGTAGGGTACCGTGGATGGGATGACGAGAGGCGGCTGGCGAGGGGTAGTAATAAGGATGAGATTATTCGGAATTCGGATGATCCATTACAAACAAAAATGGATCGGTGAGTAAGAAAATGCACCGTGGGTAAGAAAAAAGATGTTCATGAGGTCCCTGCGAATGACTGGCGATGAGCTGTGGATGGCCTGCGAATGACCTGCGAATGAGCGAATCCCCGTTAGTCGGCGTCTATCCAAGCGCAATCAGTGCACCATTCCTTTGGCTCTTGTTTGTCATTGCCCTCATCGTAGGGTTAGGCCTTCGGGCGGCTGAGAGGCGGAGCTACAGACCTACAGTTCATCACTGCAGGAGGATTCGAATATAGACTGCCAGACTTCTAATGCATGATCTATAACTACAAGTAGTCGATATCAAGGCAAGTTCTGAGCGAGCCAGAGCTCTGCAAGTTTGTAACTTTCTTGTACTTCTACATCTCGCCCACTGTCCTCGTCCACGGTACGAATGTCCAGTTTAAACATCTCGTTACATGCCGTGCTTGATGCTTGGTCGGTCCTATCGTTGACAGCGACTATAACGCTATCGAGCGTCTTTTGAGACTCGGTGGACATTCGCGTTGCCTCCCTATGCAGCTCTAGAAGTAGCTGGCATAACCATAATATGTTGATACTAAACATTTAATTAGTGGAGGAGCACCACACCTACGTTTCGAACACTATTTGTAGCGGATTGAATTCCTACGTTCATTGTCATACGTAAGCGGCAAACACAGCAGACGGCGCACAGTACTCACCACCGTCGGCTGCGGCACTGCAATCTGAAGGAGACCAACGACGAGCAGTACCCTGAATCGCCCGCAGAGCCAGTAATATCATAGACGAAGTTGGCATTGCTTACAACCAAAATAGGGACCCGCTCTTCACTATATCAGGTAATATCAGAGGTTCTGTCCGATGAAGATGGGCAGGCTGGTGGCACTGATTGTCGTTCAGGAGGGCGAAGAAAATTTCAGCCGATACACCAGCCATTTGTGCATGCCGACAGCAACGGCATCATTGAACAACATCGATAGGCGCAAGCCGTTCGATACTGCCGGTTGAAGGTGTTACTTGCACGCTTTGGTTCCAACACAGTTGCACTTACTTACAGATGAAAATTGACATAAATTGTTCAGCCGCCTATAAGAGCAGATAAAAATGTTAGACTAAGTGACATAACAAGGGCAGTTCGCACATCTGATATGCAATAGAAGTGAGTGCCTGAGGATCTGAGCTGACTGCCTGAGACATATTGGTGTATCAGAGGTGGAGATGGAGCAAGAGGCCGGGCGGAAGATGAGGAAATTTGAATGAAGTCATATCGAATACTCTTATATTCTGAATGGTACGCCGCACAGGATGAAAACGTATACACACGTGCATGACGTGCCAGGCTTTACTTCCTACATCTACGGTGTCTTGTGGGCTATTATGTCCAACTAACGCCGACACCCTGGACGAGGAGGCTGCAAAGTGTCAGAAGACACAATGCGTATCATGACAGTTCTCTTCGATCGATGTAAATGCCAGTATATTATGCTACTTCCACTGCCAGAGGAGGTGATTCTGCAGTCCCACAGAGTTGACAGGCGGAGATGTAACGATCGATGGAACAGCTTGGAACAGTTTCTACACAGCACTTTCATACTGCGCTCTGCCGAGTCATGTTTGAAAGGTTCATCCTCCGATCCGTAAGGTCCATCACCAAGTGCGACTACGATATCGATGAGAATCACGCAGCCCATCACGTAGGGGGTTCGCTCACCTTCGTTTGACGCCCTTATGCGAGCGACTGGTCTGTTTACACCGTCCCATTGACTACCAATAGGTACACCACCGGGTGAATCGAAGGGCTGAGAGACCTCTACAAGCGCGCAGGTCCGCTGTGGGTCCTTCAGACCTCTTTTGTACGTAGAATTGACGTTCGGTGATGGTCGGGTTTGAATCCGCGTCTGAGGCTGTGTAGACCTCCGTCGGCCCTCTAACTTGACCTCACTGGAGGGTCGGTCTCAGACCTCCCAACGTCCTTGAATCGACCTCTGTTGGACATCTGTGAAGCATCTGTGAGACTGTCTCTCGCCAGGCCTGAGTCCGACGCCGTTTCATTGGCGCTTATTCACTTGGATCTTTTCGTAAGTTGAGCATCAGCCTAAGGATTCAACGTGCAATCATGCACTCGCCACTCAGTAATATTAAGCTTGAGGCATCCAATGATATCAAGTCTATGTCTGCTCTTCACAAGATCGAAGGTGTGCGGTCTTCAAAGCGCGCCGCTGGACAACTTTCCGATACAAGCACGGCAAAGTGAGTATCATCGCAAGGATAATGGCCTTCAAGCTGTTTGATATCTACTAAGTAATGCGTCACAGGCTCTACGGGACTGGCGGTGCATTAGATTCGCAAACCACTGATTCACAGTTTGTGCGTGATATGTATCATATGCCGCTTGGTGAGTCAGATTATATGCATATCAGTTTCTGAACTGACATTGTCACAACAGAATCCGACAAGAATGCGGCGACTGTTGGGAGTGTCGGGACATCGTCCAATCCCCGTGAAGTGATTGAACGTAAGTGCTCCGACTTGATCACTATCGTGACAGAGCTGATCGAGTATATGCCAACAGTCCTTGAGTCTGACTCTGACGCAGAGCGTCCGCCGTCACCACGCGATGGTGGCACGCTCGAGAGTCAGTTGGACTCTGTGGTTAACTCGCTACGCAGCGTGCGCCGTCAGGTCATCGAGACGAAGGCTGCGTTACGGGCCAAGGACGAAACAATCCGCACTCTAGGAGAAGAGCTTAGCAGCAGCAACCGTCGTGCACAGCTCCTCGACAACCTGTATCTAGAGGCCTGCTCATCAGCTGATGGGTACCGCAATGATTGGGCTCATGAGTTGCACCGTGCCGACCAGCTCGCAACCTTCCTCGCATCGGCTGGTATCACACGATCTCCGTCGCCTTACGAATCGCAGCTTCCCAGCTGGAAGCCGTCTCCGTCACGCAAGCGCAGGCGGCACGTAAAGGAGGAGGAGCCAGTTCAATCTGACGACGAAGTGGACGTCAAGAAGGAGCCTTCCTGCAGTCACCACGCGGTGTGAGGAACCACAGCAAATTCAGATCACGCTGGACTCGCAGCTCAGGCCTCGGGGGTCATAAGAAAGAGCGGCAAGTCTTCATCTCGCTATCATATACACTATCCATGTATTATCGTGACTGCACATGAATATCGCCCACTCGATCACTTTCCATTTTTGTACATCCCGCGCATTACTGTCGGGCGACCTAAAATCTTTAGCATCGTCTCAAGCCACCATGTCAAAGTTTGAGCACCTGAAAGGTATGAATGTCTTCCTTCCCGATTCCTCAGTGACAAATATCATGAGTTGTCAGACTTTGAGGTTGACGGCAATCTTGGGCGTTGTCTTGTCTGCCCGGCTTCCAACTGGACGAAGCTAAAGCATCTGCGAGAGCACGAAAAAACTCCCCGCCACCGAACGACTGCAAATCAAGTCGCCTTAACAAAGTCTAGTAACCCTCCAACAGTCAACTCGAAGCATGCTACGGTAGAAGATTATTTTGATGATGATACTGATGACTTCGAGTTCATTGCAGACACCGGCGGTGTTGCCGAAGAGGGATATCGGAGTGGTTCAGGGGCACTTCCGGCCCAAGATTATGACAGTTTCCTCGACGATCTCATTACCTTAGTGCATAATGAGAGCCTGCAAAGTGGCGCAGACCTTGCCGGCACTGAACTTCCACCAGCCGAGGCCGAAGAATTGCTTCAACAGGCCCTGAACGGAATTGATGTCATCGACGCTGCCCTATGGCCCGATGACGATGAAGCCCCCGACGAGGACAATGATGACTCGGATGAAGCTGATGAAAGAGGAGGCATCGGGCAAAGTATTCACCAAGGTACGCCCCCGTTTCGCGCAAAGTTGCATATGTCCTAATTATCATAAACTTAGAACAATCCATGTCCGCCCAAGATATTGCCGAAAGCCATTTCGGAGCTGGCAGAGGTCTCAATGAGGATTATTTTCCCTATCCAAACCATGCCGTGTGTATCCTATCCCAATTTCATGTTTTATCCCTTAATGACTTCGACTTCAGATGATGAAGACCGACATTCTATTTAGTTCTCCCCGCCTACGTTTCTCACGAGCACAACAAGAGGCCGTTCTTGCGTACGCCAAGGAGCTTGGCGCGCACAATATCCCATCGTTGTATGCCCTCAATAAATTTCAAACAGAGTCGAAGCAAGCACTAGGGGATCCAACCGTCAAGGTTGAGCTACCATCTGGCAATATCATGTATATGAACGATCCAACCAAGCTTCTTGAACGGGTATGTCATCGAACGTTCTCACGTGCCTTGTATGCTCACTTTCGCCTGTAGATGTACAGTCATCTTCCAACTCGGAAGCTCCTTCATTCACTCCCGGAGCTCACTCCCAACAAGCTGAAGGAAGTTTGGCAGGGTAGCAAGTGGTTGACAGACGTCCCAGACGATGTATTGAACCCCATGATACGTCTACGGAACAAGGACTTCTATATTCACGAACTTACATACTGTTCTGATGGTCAGTGGTTCATTCCGGAGCGATATTTTGAGCACAAGGACCAGCCATATGCGATGGGGCGAGCAGTGAAACCCAGTCCGGTGTGTATCTGTTAAGCTCTATAACGACATCACTGATATCTGACCGTGGGCGTGGCAGGCAGGACTATCTGTATCTGGAGATCAGACCGCACGCGAATGCGGCACTTTCGTGAACAACTGGCCAGAGATATCAGAGTCTAATACTGGCAAAGAGCTGTTTGCACGTACGAGGTTCTATCTATCGTTTCATCAGACCGCTATACTCACTCTGCTACTACAGCTGCATCGAAGCAATATGCCGATCAAATGCCCAACCCAGACCGTGAGATCGCACAAGGTTTAGAGTGGGAATGTCCTCCTATCATCCTATTCATCGATGATGTCTCCGGTAATAGCACCAAGCAATGGAACGTTCATTATTCTTCGTATATGTCTCACGGCGGCCTTCCTCGGACTGAGATCGAAAAGGAACGAAATGTGCACTTTGTTGCAACGTCTCCACATGCATCACCCATGGAAATACTGCATGCCATCTGCGAAGCGATCAAGTAAGTGAATAACGTAACATTTATCCATGTTTGATTCTCATAATCACTTAGAAAGACTGGTGGGAAAACGCCGCTGAAGGTTTGGGATGCCCTGCGCATGCGGTACATTCTGATTCGCCCATGGCTTCTGTTTCTGCCGGGGGACAACCCAATGCAGTCAGAAGCGTGTTCCCACATTGGGCTCAGTGCGAATCAAATCTGTCGCTGTTGCCATGCCAGAGGGACTCAAGAGTACAAGCGGTCAGATGCAGGCTTTGCGTCCATGATGGAGGTATGTATGAGCTGCCCACTAGAACTCCAGATAACTTACAATAATTGCAGCCGGGGCGCCCTCGTCGTACTGAAGAGACCCGAAACTCTGTGCTATCCCAGCTTATTCTTGCCACACATGCCGGGGCCGACGTACCAGTGAAAGAGGCAATCACCATGAGTGGTGTCAAGGACTCATTCGCCATCAATATCATCCACAAACTCATCGCCCTCGGCAAGGTTCTCCGACGTTCAACTATAACTCGCAAAGCGCTATCTCCAGAAGCTGTCAATCAAATCCTGACAGAGGAGCTCAAGAAGTACAAGAATAAGGTTGTCATCAATCCGCTGCTATCTATGCCGGGTCAGCTTCCTTCTTATCTCTTCTATCTTCATCCAATGACGTTAGTCACATAGGTTTTGAGGTTCACAAGGATACACCTGTCGAGCCCCTCCACACTCATCTTCTCGGGATCGTTAAATATTTCTGGGCTCAGACGGTCTGGGTATTGGATAAGAAGAAGACGTTCGTGGCGTTCCAAGCACGGCTGAACTCGATTGATCAAGCGGGCCTCAATATTTCCAATATCCTGGCGGACTACATGTGCCATTATCGAGGAAGTTTGATCGGCAAGCACTTCAAGACCATCAGCCAAGTCATGGTGTTCGCAATCGCAGGTCTTGTCCCCGATGACTTGTGCAACGCGTGGCTAGCCGTCAGTCGACTCACGGTCCTGATGTGGCAAACCGACATAGAAGACGTTGAGTTATATCAAGTTTGTAGTCATGCTTCCAATATCCGTACATCTTTCTCACGCAACTGTAGGGTTTACTTTTGGGAGCCATCGAAGACGTCCAGGACTTTGCGGCAGCGCGATCTCCATCAATGCTGCTGACCAAGACGAAGATCCACATAGTTCGACACCTTCCTGAGCACATCTATCGCTTTGGCCCTGCCCCTCTGTTATCAACGGAGCGCTATGAGGCTTTCAACCGGGTGTTTCGCTTGTGCTCCATCCATAGCAATCGCCAGTCCCCCAGTCGGGACATCGCAATGGCGTTCGCTAACTTGGATCGGTGTCGCCATATCATGACAGGGGGTGGGTGGTTCGACGCTCAACATAATACCTGGGTCCATGCAGGCCCTGACGTTCTTCGGCATCTCAACACCCACGCCATTGATGCACGCCTTCTTGGTGTGACCCCAGAGCATATCACTCCGGCTGGTACTGTGACTCCAGTGTCGCTCGGTACATCAGACTCAGACACCAATCGGCGAGTGCGAGCTCTGCCGAAGCCCTGGACCGATACTCTGGTCGGTTCGCTTTGTCCGCAACATTCACCAGAAGCCGGCCTATGGCAAGAAGGCCGCAGAATTGTTACCACCTGCGGAGACTTCGCTATCGTTGGAAATGAAGTGTTGGTTTCGATTGAAGGCGTGAGTAATATTGTTGTCATTGTGTGTATCACTCTCACGATGGTCCCAGGGTACATATTCACCACTTGTCTTCGGTTCGGTGGTTTCCATACTATCGCCGGCGCAGGACATGCATGAGCGCGGTGCAGCATCACATTCAGATCAACGGGAGCCTTTTGTACTTGTCAAGCTGTCAATTCTAGAGCCAACGACACATCCACAGTTGAAGATGCCTGTCTTAGCACGCGCTGGAGAGTACGCAGTTGTACATAGCAAGGTCAAACCCACGGGCCCTTTTAAAACTGCTACGAACAACTTACTGACTTTCTGTAATCAAATTAGGACCTATTATGTGTTGCCAACGTTCAGCACGACTGCTTTCGTGGTGGCTGCACGGCATCTGGATTAAAACGGTTGGTACAAGAACGCCAAGTGACTTTACACTCGAAAGCGGTCGTAGAACATAAGGACAACTTACGATATATCGTCAATATGCATTCTCTTCATAATCAGGACGCCATCCGCCGTGCCTTGCCTGTGCACCTTTGTGCAAGGCCCACATTCTACGCAGATCGCAGCGCGCTTCATCGTGCTGCGGCTGCATCACTTCGGGACCAGAAATTACAAAAGAAACTAGCTCGAGAGGCTACTATTCGCAAGCAGGCTGAAGACGCACGAAGGACATTTGCACCAGCCGACGAAATCGCTCTCATTGGTGAGGATATCACTGAACACTCACTAGACTATATTGTAGACAATGAACCGCCCGTTGCTGCATCTGTGACCGTACAGCCGAGAGGCCCTCGAGGCCGCACTGCAATGCGACAAGGGCATGGTCGCGGAAATGCTCAAGGAGGTCATCAAGCACGCCAGAGTCCACAGAACGTCGTTGTGGATCAGTCTAGTGGTACAGGTCAGGAGAAAGCAAGCAATTCTTCTCATGACGGTGCTCCAGGCTTAGAGAGTATAGCGGAGAGGGCAGGATTGGATGCAACTGACTCAGGCCCTCATCCTGTGCGAAAGCGAAAGCGAGCGGGTGCGAACCCAGACGAAGCAAGCCGTCGTGAGCAGGAGGTTCGAGAGCTATTTACTGTTTAAAAGTAGCGGTGAAATCAATTTATTTTGCAATATATTGTGTACAATGGGAAGCGTCGCGAGTGTAAAGTCCGCTGACATCACAGACATGGCGGAAGGCGCGAGACACGTGGTGCGTAGAAAGCTGAGCTTGGAATTGTGAAAATTGCGACGCCGTCGTCGAAACGGATGGCACCCTCTTGCAGCCAGCCAGCCAGCCTTTGACTCTTGTCAGCCGCTACAAAAATGGACAGCGTCGAAGCGCAGAACGTACCACAGGCAAACACCCCTGCGTGGATGATGGGATACGTCAACTACCCGTACGCAGCCCCACCGCCCAACGCCAATGACACATTGGCAACGCCGAATGGACCTCCTGGTAGAACAACGACACCATTTAGCTCGAACTCAGAACCAGACACATATGACTTGAACTTACCAACAGGCCAGGGGTTAGGCCAACAAACTCATCAGCCTCTTCTGCCCAACACGATACTTGATGCAGACCCGCCCAACTATGTAATGAACGTTGACGCCAGCTCCTCTTGGACTTCTTCGACTTTGAATCAGATGGCAGGTCCGATGGTGCCGCCGACCCCTCAGGCAGGGCTTCGTCGTCAACGCGAGGACAGTACCAGCAGCGATAGCCTACGATCATCAAGCGATCGAAGGCTTCCCGGTCAGCAGATGAGAAATTATGCAACTCAACAAGCAGGAATGGCGGGACTTACCACAGATCAGACCAAAACCATCCTCGAGTACTCAGAGGTAAGCATTGTGCCATTATACGATACGGCAATGGAACATTTTCTCACATTAAGTACAGCTGAAAATACCGGAGATGTTGATATCGCTTCATGTGGCGCTTCTGAAGCAGAATAATCAACTGACGAAGAGCATGCTTCGGCTCTATCTTCGCCACCCAGACTTTGTGGTGAGCACAATATTCAGATGAATATCACGGTTGTACCTACCTAATGATATCATGGAGTTGCGTATGCGCAACCATGTAGCGGCGGCACTTCTTGCAGTGGATGTACGCGCGTATGTGAGAGGGGTGCTAGGGCAGATGATGGTAAGATGGAGAACGCACGGTTGCCAGATGGTCATCGCCTCACTGGATATAACAGGAGTATTTCGAGAAGAACCTCGACAGTTTGGGACTCCTCCCAAGCTGTAGAGATGATCCGGTTGATTGGCAGCTGTTCAAGTCGAGTGTCAGTGAGGAACTCTCCAATCAACGGTCATGGCTGAAAGGGAAGGCACGTGTCAAGTATCGTTGCAGCAGATAACAGATAACTAAGATGTAGTATTAGCTCGAAGCATCGATAAAGAACAAACAAGATATCTACTCACTTACAGACTCAATCCTGATCAACGGAATCAAAGCGCGGACACTGCACTTCGCGCGCTTCGCATTTCTGGTACGTTGCATCGTGCACACATAATATACTTCTTCTGATGGAAGGCGAAGCGAAAATGCACCGGGGACTTTCAAGAACTTCCAAAGAAGATGCAAGGAAGTGGCAAATACTGGGAATTCATCGACGACTACCTTGCTGACGTACGGAACACGTTGAAGAAGAACTACCCGCCCGCAGAGCGAAGGCGCAGAGAAGCTGAGTACGTTGTGATTAGTCTGCGGAGATTACAGTGAATTGATCAGTTTTACATCAGGGTTTTTGCAAACATCCTTGCGGAGGACCGGTTGAAGTTCTCTTCAAAGGCGGGCGCACTCGTCAGAAAGACTTATAGTGATGAAGATGGGCACGACTGGCAACGGACAATGGAAAGTACGGTCAGGAACTTTGTGGTGGACGACGATGACGAGGTTAGCGAGCAGCCTGACAGTCAAGCGCCAGCATCTACCACGCCTCGGTAATAGTTCTTTCAGTCACTGTAAAGACCGTCCATGTATATGCAGGAGGGTTTTGAACAACGGAAGCTCATTGCGAACATGGTATTTCGTTTGCTTCGTTCGAATTGAGTAAATCACAATTATATGATTATTATTTAATGAATATTATAGCGGTGCAAGGTGAGCGCCTTGTGGACCTGCCGGAATGCCGGGTGATTGCAGACCTCCCACAAAGGTGTGCGAGTCCTCTGCTCGACCCTCAAACGTGACTGGCACCAGGGTCTCGCAGTAGACCCTCTACGACCGTGGGCCGGACTTTGTCTGTCGAGCCTCTAGTGAGGATCCAGTGGAGGGCTCGGCTGTTTCCTCTCCCAGGTTGCTCTCAGACGTCCCTCGGACCCTCAAACCACCCGGTGGTGTATGTGAGTCCTACGGTCTGGTTCACGGATGGCACACCTACCATTGCGATGTCAGAGGCTCTATTGACAAACATGCCATTTGAACGACGCTGGGAATAGATCAAATGCACCATTCCGTTCTCACAAGCGCACTGGATTGAAGAGACGAATCAAGATGGCGGTTCAAGAAGTATCAGGAAGGCTCTGCAGCTTACCGTATACCAAATCTAACAATATCTTTCTTCTGACAGACCTGCCACGTAGCTGAAGAGCCCCACGGCCTCTCTTCTGGGTGCATTGGGCAGCTCCTGGCACACATAACCTATGAACCCACTATTTTGATCAGTCACACGGGTACTCGCCGTTCAAACGTTCTTGAGTTTGCCGTTACGAGGCCACAGAAGGCTTATGGCGGCGGAACATCCCCTAGAACGTCATATGCGCTGACTGCTTTCTGTGATGACTGTATCACTCCTCAAATAAGTACGCTGAAGGTCCAGAAGCTGTACGATAGTCTGTCGAACGAAACGACAGCAATCAATGAGAGACGGCTGGTTAATTCGCACTGGATGATAGGGGAAGGCGACTGAATAGTACAGAACACGCGCCATTAGGCCCACGATTTCCGCGCAGACTACGGATGTACCATAATCGTGCGTACTGACAAGGTTCAGCGCACAGGCGGCCTAAGTACTGGAGATACATTGAGAAGAATGTCAGTTTGTTACGGGACACACGGCTAGTTGGGTGGAAGAGATCACTCATTACGCCGGCACAGCGATTACTGACAGAGCTCTGCTTACCGTATACCAGCTAGAAAGCAATTTCGATGAACCGTACGACTCCTCAAACATATATATGCGTCATAGTAATTCATAGTAAGTATGTAGGTCAGGAGCCAGAGGCCTTCCGGAGTCCCGGACCGCTGAAGTAGTGTTGGGCGTTAAAGTAGCAACATTACCTTTTTGAGGCGGGTCAGCTGGGTTTGAACCTTATATCGTTAACTGCAAGCCACGCTTCGAGGCAGAAACCTGAGCTCGCTGTTGAGAACGACATAAAGCGTCAAGACATCCGCCGCCAGCCACTCTTTCTCCAACCACCCGACAAAGCAAGCGCGATGGCCCCCACAAAGAAGAGCAAGGCTACTAAGAGCACTGAGAGCATTTCCTCTCGTCTCGCGCTCGTCGTCAAGTCAGGCAAATACAGCCTCGGCTACAAGTCTGCGCTCAAGCACATGCGTAATGGCAAGGGTGAGCACCTTTGTCTGCGGCTTATCTCTCCGGGGGCTGGAGCGTGAGGCTGAGAAGGTCCCTTGTGCTGACGATATATTGTGTCCTCTCTTTGTCAATCTCCCTATGACGCTTGTCTCGGGATGTGCTTGTTGTCATCGTAATATTCAGCCAAGCTTGTCTTGATCGCCGGCAACTGTCCCCCACTCCGCAAGTCTGAGCTTGAGTACTATGCCATGCTCTCAAAGACTACGGTTCACCACTTTGCTGGTACCAACGTTGCGCTTGGTACGGCTGCCGGAAAGCTCTTCCGTGTTGGGTACGCCTGTCTATCCATTTCCTTGCGCCTTAATATCCTGAAAACATGTTAATAGTGTCATGACCATCCTCGACCAGGGCGACAGCGATCTCCTCACGATCGCTGAGAGTGCTGCTCAGTAAAAGTGTCGCACATACATTTGCAGTGTGCTAGGCGTTATGATCTTGTATGACTGTGTAATTGTCGTTCGTTATGACGCAATATCATGCTGGCCTCACCGAGATCACAAACGTTCCGAACACGTCGAAAGAACAGATGTAACACCTGGTATACGTCACGTATTATTATAGCGGAAGACTGTATGTATGGGTATGGGTTACAGCAGAGACGGCGACATAGCAAGGACGGCTTTTGGCCCCCGCTCAATGTAATCACCTTTAGACACGAAGTTCCTTCCACTAGAATCACTGAAGGTGATCTGGTAAATTACATAGCTTGGTCAGCGGAAGGGTGATGATGCAACGGATAGAATGACAGACTTTTGCAACAATACTGCAGCCGAGGAACGAAGCCAGGCCGTCTCCTTTGTCCCTGTATTCCGCAAAGTAATCTGGGATTTTGAGAACACGGATGTGTTTAGGTTGAACCTCGTTTGCTTGGTCGGCAGTACCCAAGAGATATGGCTTCAATCGAGCCTGCAGCGCCAATCCCAGGCCTACATACAAACGGTGAGGACTCGAAATCTGGTCAACAAAATGAACTAAGGCAGACCTTTGATATGATTAGTGATTTCGCCTGTCACAAACAGCCCCTGCAGAATATACTGCCTATGATCGACCTCGCATAGACCAACGGCGTGCCCTACGGCAGTCTGCAAAGGGCGTATGGTTTCTTCAGGGTGGTCGGCCTTCGAGAGACCCGGAATGGATTCCAATAGCGTCGGGTCAAAAAGCGGCTCGCAGAATTTATGCCGCTCCTTGCCCAACGTAAGGCTCTGCTCGTGGAATTGGACGGTCACAAGGTCCAACGCCTCGATCTCTTTCGCCCTGGCCAACTCTGCTGCAGTTGCTTTCTCCTTGGCACGTTTCTTCATGCCGGTCTCGATGACTGCTTTCTCCTTGCCCGCGACAAGGACGGCGGCGATGTCTGTTACTCCCTCTTCCTCGATATCTGCCGCCTCCCCCTCTGCGAGCACCTTCACGAGACCATCTTGCCATATCTGTTGTGCCAGTTCGACAAGCGTGGACCTCAGTACCTCCGGAGCGAGAGGTTTTTCCGGAGGTGAGAGGACAGACACAATAGATTGGTTGGATAGCAAGAGGTGCGCAAGGTAGTTCTCGCAGTCGGCGAGACCGTAATCCAATGTTATGCAAGCACCGTGGACAATGAATCCGTCGTATATCGGTGAAATGTCGATATTATGTTGACCAATGTCTACGACGATCCCGCTGAGATCACTGCCAGTGATGGATGCATAAAATTGAGCCATTGGTCGTTCCAGGATGGAAAATCCAGCGACATTGAATCGCTCGAAGAAGATTTGAGATATCTTTTCGTAAGAGCCTCTCGATAGAGACGGGAAAATGGACAAGAGGACGGGGGACTCCATTTGAACTCGTCGTAAATGCAGCTGGCCAAAGAGGGCATGTTTCCTACAATGATATAAGTAAAGAAAGCAAACGATCGAGATGCACACACCATAACGCTTCTGCCTGTGTCCAATCGCTCACGTCCCCCTCCGCGAAAGGCCAGTAGACTTCAATATCTTGGCCCGCAGCCAGGGCTTCGTCGAGGTGAGAGCCGACAAGGTAGTCTGTCACCTTTGCAGAAGCTGTGGGCCACTTCGATGTTGATGTAGATGGCTGTGGCACCACATCACCGTTCGTCTCTTGTGTAGCACCGTCGCCGTTGAGTACTTTGCGCAATCCGACGCGTGCTTGGAATTGCTAGACGAGCCGAAATTAGTGTGGGGATGCGAGGAAATGTAGACAAGTGCCAGACAACGTACGACTGACGGAGTCTTGAGCAAGTCATTCAGTCCAAGACCAGCTTGAATAAGCGTTCTGCTTGTGTCGATAAGGACGACGATAGAGTCGCGGAAAGAAACGTTGCTCATCGTTCGAGAAGAGGCCGGCGCGCCTGTAAGCGCCCAGACGCGTTCGCCTTATGATTTTGATTTTGCTGCCGCCGCATCCTCCTCGAGCTCATACTGTCATTTCACCTCTCCCGCTATGTCGTTCATCGCCACAAATAATAAGAGAGGAGCAGCCAAGGGAGGCACTCATCGTGCAGAGAACAACAGAATCTATGCAAACCCTCTCCCTTTACTGCTCATGAGCCCAGAACGTACTAGTCATCATTCCCCGCGTCGACTCTTAGGGCTCCTAGGGATCTCTGCTGCTAGACTAGAAAATCCCCACTGCGAAGGAACACTGGACGTATCGACACGCTCCGTATGGATCACAGACCGCAAGGATGTCATGGTCCTCTGGAGAAGAGGATTCTTCGGCAAGGGCGACTTGTCGCGGAGCGAACCCTCGTGGTATACCAGACAAGTCAATGCTCGCAAGGCAGCCGGAAAATGTACATATCATACCTCGATCAAATTTTAATGACTTACTTTTCTGTTTAGATCTCACCTCAGAAGAGATTCGAGAGAAGCGCAGGACTGAACGCAAACAGTTTAAATTGGACCGTGCTCGCGCCTTGGCAGAGGCTGCTGCAGAGGCTGAAGCAGCCTTTTCCGAGGGTCGTGAGGCGTCCGTGATTGCCATTCCGTCTGGTGCGACTTGGAAGCCACAGACAGCCTCTGCGGACAAAGTATCGTCCTCGACTCCACAGGAAATTGATATGGAAGAAGAATCGGTGGTGGAGGAACCTTTGGAAGACATTGAACGGTTACAGCTTACGTTGCAGGAAGCATTCTTCTTGATATGGACTATGGATTGTCTTACTGTCCTAGACTCCACTACGGTAGTTCACCATAATGCTGTCGTGACTTGACTCATGCTAAACCGGTTACTAGAATGAGGCTTTAGACCTCAAGAAGATATGGTCAACTTTTCAGGAAGTCCAACGGCCACCTGGTATTCCCCAAACTCTCGCGTCACAGTATGAAAATAGATTTGACAATCCTTTCCTGGTTCATTACGCTGCATACCATTATTATCGCTCTCTCGGTTGGATAGTCAAAGGAGGAATCAAATTTTGTGTCGATTATTTGCTCTATAAGCGTGGCCCTGTGTTCCAGCATGCGGAGTGCGTGTTCCATACACTTAATCAGCGTCACAACTGAACAATCACTTGCAGGTTTGCCATCGTGGTTCTGCCTGTGTACGAAGACCCTGAAGACCAAAAGACATCGCCCTTCGATCTTAACAACTCGTCGCCTTTTTCATGGTCACATCTCAGCACAATCAATCGAGTAAATGCTCAAGTCCAGAAAGTGAGTCTTCGTGCATGCAATTTGTCCAGGTTTAACTGATGGTTCACCCTCCTTAAAGACTCTGATCTTGACGTATGTCACGATTCCTGCAAGGTCAAGAGTGTCACCGGAGGTACTATCCTCTCCAGCATGCCTTGCGTACTATTCTGTCCGAGACATAGTCCTTCGGAGATTTATACCTGCACGTATGCGAGACTAGAGTTCTCGTGTACAACCAACTCAAACTCAAACGGTACGATTCTTGATGATTCGAATACTGCGTGGTATAGATACAAACTATGCTAGACAATCTTGGTCCGCTACACCCTCGCGACATGGGCAGGACTTGCCTGATATTCAAGACGGTGACAACATCGATGGGTGAGCAGGCAGACGGCGGGAGTTGGCAGAACGGTGAACAAAGGGAGTGGAGAGATAGCGAAGGGGAGCGAAAAGTGAGGTTAACGGACCAGAGCAAGGAAAGGGGGATATGCTATACGGCGCCCTTGATCTGAACTTTGCGGTACTTCTCTTCGAACACCTGTGCAAGAGGCACGGCAGCGGGCTTGCATTCGAGTACCTTCTCATCGTCCGGGCTGTTGGGGTTCTGGAAGGTGGCAGCCCGGTGCTCCATCAGAAATTCTCGCGCAAGCGCAACGGTGTCGAACGCGAGCTCGTTCTGTATGAATGGGAGCGGCAGCGTGCGGTACCTATCCGATGCGGCAAGTAAGCGGACTGGGGCGATGAAATCAAGGGTGACAAGATGGGGAGATGGACGTGGTGGCAGAAGACAATAAGGCGAAGCGGAGCAGAGCACGTACGCTTTTGTCATGACTATAAGGGCCTTGACTCGTTCCCGGTTAATGAAATGATCCATGATATAGGCTCCCATGTTTGGCGCATTTAGATACAAGTCAAAGAGAGAGTGGTAGTTGCCCATCGCAAGTGCTCGCTGCACAGACAAAGCGTGTTGCACCGCTGGATCCGATTTCTGCTTAGGCGTTAGTTGACCTACGTAAAGATTCAAATCTGCATCCGTTATGAGAGATGTTGAATAAGAGCTATGAGGACAACAATATCGTACCGCTTCTGTTCCGCCCATGAATCAGCATGAGGATCCGGTAGGCGGTGAATTCTTCCTCCTTCCCAGTTATCCCGAGATCGTAGAGATTCTTGAGCATGGCCTGACACTGATTATACTCGACCAAGTCGCCCTGGATTGCTATTTGAGTAACAACCATTCTGCGTATAGTAGGTGCCTACCACTTCAAGAGCCATGCGCGCATGAATCTCATACACATTGACTGTGAACTCGTTCTTGATCCGTTGAACCTGGATGTAGACAACCGAGGCTCTCAGCGCACACGGTAGACAAAAAGCGGGAGACGCACTGTGAGATCTTGCCGTAAGCTCTTGAACTGGGAACAAATCCAGTTATAATTGGCTTTTTCTCGCCATCTCTTCTTCAATTCCGTGAGAGTCTTTTGCAAGACATCGTACGGTCGGATTTGTTCCGGTTTGGGTTCCTGCGCAATGATAGGTACTGGGAAGAGGGCAGGTGATATTTCGTGACATTTACCGAGGTTAACCGTAGGTATTCCTTGAATAGATCTTGACATGTTCCAACAATAGTATAGCGGTCCCAGTTTGGTACATTCTAAATGCAGGAGATTACATGGCATGAGATATGTCTTGAATAAAAAGGCTCTACGTACCGGATCCGCTTCTGGCTCGTCACCGTAGAGCCCGGGTGTCCCTGACCGTGAGCCTAGCCGCGATGCCTGTACAGAGGATGAGTGACCGTATTGCAGTGCCTTCTTCCTCTCTATCTCATGCTCTCGTTGAAAACGTTGTGCCCTTCGGTTAAGTGCCGCATAATCGTTAGGATCCAAAGCACTCGCACTGGCATTCTTGACTAGGGCCGACTTCTTATTCTTCTTGTTACCAGTGCTGGGGGCATTGTCATTGCTGCATGAAAAAAGAGCGTGAGCTAGGTTAGAAAGGCGTACATACCACATCGCACTCACAATTTTCGCTTGAGGCCATGAAAAGTGGGTGTCGGCTTAGGTTGTAAACTTGGAATAACCAGCGATTGAGCAACATAGAACTCCCATCATATAAGATCATCACGCACCTTTTCAGTTGCATCGCGTCCCAGTCGGTAGTCCACAACGACTTATTAACGAATGAGTCAGCTATTACCTGTCTTAATTCTGCTTGTGCTTCCTCTCTATTCGAATCTTGCATTTGGCCTAGGCATTTTGCGACCCATTCTCTGACGGTGGCGATTAGAATGCGGAAACGACGCAGTCATCAAGCTATACGCACTTTAGTTGAGGTGGCCAACTTTCGGAAGACATATTGTGCGAGATATTCTAGTATAGTCCTGCGTTAAGACAAGAATGTCTATCCTTGGATCCAACGAACAGCAGAGCCAGAAGAGCGAAGGTAAAGTGAATGCCCAGGTGAAAGTGAAGTAACAAGAAAGGTATAGCGCTTATGCATCGTCAGCCAATTTTCCCACGGTCGGCGTGAAGGACAAGTTATATTCGACAACTCAATCTATACAAAAGAAATCCCTTTGAGCTCAATGTACTAGTCCGAAATATCTTACGCGATGGCTGAACTGATCAAGAAATTGTAGCAGCTTGCATCACAGATGGCGCATGATACGCCAAGTGAGGATCGTTCAAAGGACAGGATTGATTTTAGAAGTAATTCCAGATGAATTCTATCTCACTATCACGCAAGCCCCAAAAGCACTCTCCGGGTTGGTAACTTTGTGGAACCCATTCAGAAGAACGCAGTGATTGGAAGACCGGTATGACAAGATAAGTGTAACGAAGTCTTGTATCTACAACATGAGCCACGAGCCGAATGTCTAGTGGGTCTTGTCGACTGGTGGGTTGTAGACTGCGAGCGAGGCATCAGTGCATTACCGTAAAGAGGTAAGGAGGTACTCACAAAGCTTCCGGGACTTAATGTACGACCACTTGAAGCGCTTGATGTACAAGCTGATGGCAGTCAGAGCAGAGAAAAGGATGACGGCCTTGATACCGGCCTTCTTCCGCTCATCATGCTCGGGCTCTGCAGCCCAATTGAGGAAAGTGACAACATCCTTAGCCATTTGAGAGGTTGTAGCCGGAGTACCTGCCAAATAAACGGATCAGGTCGCTCTCGGATTCCGTACGAACGCAGAATGATTACACACCGTCGTCAAATTCAACCAGACCGTCGAACAACACACGAGCCATGGATATGGCATTACCAGGGAAGTACCTGTTGTAGTTCATACCCTCACGGATCTCAAATCCAGCGGGAGGATCTGTGTAGCCAGTGAGGAGAGAGAAGATGTAATCCTAACGCTACAATGTCAGCCAGTGCAAAGTAGGTGATATATTACACGTACGGCCGCTCCGTGACGAGCCTTGACAATCAAGCTCAAATCCGGAGGAAGGGCACCAGCATTGCTGGCACGTGCGGCCTCCTCATTGGGGTAGGGTGGCGGCATGTAGTCGGACAGCTTTCCTGGACGCTGGAACATTTCGCCCTGATCATTAGGACCGTCTTCGTACTCGACCTCCTCCGCCATTGCCTTGACTTCGTCGGCCGTGTGCGAGACGCCGACGAGGTTGCGCCAGGCGATGCGGTCAAGCGAATGGCAGGCGGCGCACACCTCACGGTACACTTGGTATCCACGGCGAATGCTATAGCGCAGCAGATGAGCATAAGAACAGAGGAATACACGCGTAAACCGATACGTACCTTGCGTGGTCGAAGGAGTCGAACCATCCTGAGTGAGACCAGGGGAAGTGCGGAGAGTGGAGACCCTCTTCTTCTGGCGCGTTAGCATGCACTTCGCCAATGAAGGGAAGAGTGCCGTAGAGGTGCGTGTACCAGGCGACCGAACCGACAACGGCGATAGTCGCGGAGGCGAGCGTTGCGCGGGAGTTCACGAAAGTCTGAAACCCGACATTCGAAACTTGTCGCGTCACAGGTATTCCACAAAGGCACACATACCTGAAATGCTGACCCAGATGCTGAGCTCGAGGAGGCAAACCTAGCACGCTGTTATTGCGGCGATGTGAGTTGGAGGACGCGCCCGAACGTGAGCAAGCGGGGACGTACCGAGACGGTGCGAGTGGCAGAAGAGACCGCGGAAGGGCGAGCACCAGCGATAGAAACATTCTTCAGGGCCCCCGCAGGGAACCTGGAGAGCATTTTGGCGAGGAGGGGAGATGGCGGATTTGAAGGTAAAGGACGAGGAGGAACTGACCGTGGTCGCCTAATTCGTGACCACCGCACGCGGCGGGTGAACACGGAGCGCTTCACCAATCACATCGCTCTCGTTACTCTCAAGAGCACGCTCTCAGTGATTTCATTTGGAACCCACACATCGTCATTAATGGCACCCTAATCACGGTGAGCCAATGTGTATTTTCGTCATGTACGGAGTCTGGTAACGATACAAAACGGCGGTGGAATAGTCATTCCAATGTGAATCATTGACGTGACATTAAGACAGGTCGTAGCGAGAAATGAATACTGTAGTACAGTGCATATAGAACAGTCCAGGTAGAGGGAGAGATGGGGAATCAAATAATAAGGCCGCCTCGGCATGATAGACTATGGGGAGCAAAGGGGAGAGTCGACTAGAAGAGACAATCACAGCAGACCTCTGCAAAGAAGACAGGCGGTCATCACACTGCACGAATCAAGCTACTGTGGGACACGTACCTTCTGCGCAACAGCACAATAAAGCTCCCGCTAGGCATGCACAGCAGCCTTCGCCTCCACCTCCACCGGTCTTCTCACCTTGTTGCCTTTGTGCCACATAATCAGATTGGATGTGTCGGCATGGCAGCAGCGACCGGACTTACACATAGACCGTCTGCGGTGGTGGTTGGGGCTGATACTGTCCACCGTACTGGGGTTGGCCGTAAGGCTGACCGTAGCCTTGAGGAGGGGGGCCGCCCTGGTATGCCTGCTGTGGCTGCTGAGGGTAATACCCGCCCTGCGGAGGTCCTGCAAAAGAGAGGTTAACCCCTGAGCGTTTTCTGGCGGACGAAGGACCGACCCTGCGGAGGATAGTAAGGCTGTTGACCACCAGCGTAGTAGTCCTGGTTCGACATCGTTCAGCGAGATGAGAGACTGAGTGTGAGTATGCGAAAGATTGGAAGAGAAGCAACAGTAGCGTTAAGAGGTGAGGATTATATTGCCAGACGGGAACATGTTTACCCGATCAATCTACTGCGGCACGTGTCCAATGCACTCCCGGCCACAGTCGCAGTGCCGCCACACGGCCACCACGGTCTACATAGCCAACCGCAGTTACGACTCATCTACTTTGTCAACCCAAGGGCTGTGCGGGGCAGATACTGGCAGATATATGGCAAAATTGGCCCGTCTCTTCCTGGCAACGTAGTGCAGAAATTGGACCAGGATGCTCAATCTGTTCAATGAAGACGAGACAGGAACAATGCCTGGCTTTGACAGTGGCTATGTTTAACACACTGCTCTCTACAGCGCGGATGACGCACATTGGTAACACCATGATCGTCGTTCTTTTTGGCATGCCATCCCAATTCATGTACTGTTCCTTTCGTCGTGACGGCGCGGATCGCATTGTTCTCAGGCAGGGCACACGACAAAAGTGCGTTTGACCAGGGATCATGACTCTCCGGCCCAGCTGCTATGTAAGACACGCATGTCAGACTTTCCGGTCGGAAGATTATATTTTCGTTACATGACACGAGTCCAAGGCCTGGGATAAGTTCATGATCAAGACATCACGTCATCAGCGTGCGATGCACGTCGTACATCGTACACGCGGTGGAAAAAACAATTACAAAACTTTCTCGAGTCTCGGAAGGCGAAAGAAAGGTCCTAAAAAGCACGATGCAAAGCAACCGCAGTGGCAAAGAAAGCGAATCTATCAATACAAGAAGTAAAGGACAACTTGCAAAAGCGAGGTTATCGACAAATCGCCAAGCTGTGCAGAGTCATGAAGGTGTCGTGACCGAATCGTGAAGTTCGACAAGTGCACGTTGGAGGTCGTGAAAGGCTAAAAGGCAATAAGCGTGAAGTCGAAGGATGGGTATACGACGAGGATGAAGATGCAGCAAATCAACTCGTCTCTATTGACGTCGTGTGCAAGTTGTAGTCCTTTGGGTCATATCTTAGCGGGGCCGCGGCTGAAACTGAAGGCAAGAGGCAAAAGCGTACATTCGAGCACCCTGTTGGAGGAAATATTGCGTTAAAGGGGTCTGCGCTGGGAAAGACGGATGCGAAGTTCAGCACTATCCTCTTTTTTAAAGGTGAATACACGCTCACCGGGGGCTCTGTATTCGCTCCGAGCGCAGACATCGAAAGGCAACGAACGCGCCTCGGCAAGGACAGTACCCTGGTTATTGCTAACGATGTTTGATGGGTCAATCCTACCTCAGCGTCCATGTCAGCAATATTGTCGTCATGGCCTCAAAAGAGGGTAGACTAACTTCATGAGCGTCACGCTCAGCTGATAGCGCCCACTCCAGCGAATGCTGACATCAGGGAACAAGAAATAGACACCTTGCCGTCCTTGCAGATTACGCAGTATGTGCGGCGAAGAGACTAGATTGCCGTACAACAGCTGCTGCGACGGAGTCTGTCCGCCGGGACCTACCACGTCGAGTGCCCTTGAACCGTCTTCGCTGTATATCGATATATGAGCGATGAGGAACGGCAGATCATTGTCGCTTGAATGAATGGGGCGATCAGAACACTGTGCTCCCTTTGACCCAAGCACACTCACTCGATGTCCTCGGGTGCAGAGCGATCTCGGACGTACAGCTGGGCGATCAGAGGTGGAGCCAGAGGCAGACGAGTGAGGGTCGATACGCCGAATTCGGCTGCCTTCAGCGGATGTTGAACAATTTCAAGGCGATATGATCTGACCGACAGTACGATGAGGAACAGATAAGTACGGTGACGGATAAGTATTTGCCTTGAGTGCCGCTCCAATTGTCCGCTGCGTTCTTGGAGTTGAGGTACGCTTGAGCTGGGCGCCCAACGCTGATTATAGCGCGGCACGGGAGTACGACCACTGCGATAACTGCCATGGCTGCGTGAATGAAGGTATACCTGCTGCGAATTGTGCTCTTCGTTGGAATGCAGATGAGGAACGCGTCTACAGTCGATCGCCGCCGAGATCTGGGCAAGATCCTTGAATAGTCTCTGAGAGCAAAGATCGACACTGTAGTTCTGCGGGACGGCATATGTCAAGCGACGCCATGGCAACGAAAGGTAGGTTTATGGAGCGGTAGATTTAAAACTTTCGCGGTGCTTACTTTCTTCGACCGAGCATGAGGATCCGGAGGGTGGCGCGTAGACACCGCGATCATGAGTCGGCAAGAAGCCGAATGGGTCGCCACAGTGCAATCGACAGAGCGTAAAGCGTCCATCGACGTAAGAGGGAGACACGCTATCGTTTCAAAGCACCGTCAGGCTACACGAGAAGTACGGCCTGCTCTTGACCCCTCTCAGAGATAGTGGCGCCGCACTTTGTTACTCGCGAAGGAGGGGATTTATACACGACGCGCAGTGCGCACGATATTACCTGCCGACTACGTGATCGAGAATCCGAGCTGGAAAGATTCCGGAATGAGGAGGTCGCTTTTTCCGACCGAGTGTCCCTGCTCACAGGACAGGACCCCACACACTTGTCAAACTTTAACGAGATCACGAGCAATAAAAAATCGATCGGAGGTCAGACAGAACTCACGAATAGGGATTAGAGTGAATATAAACAACGAATGCGATATACCCTAGACGCTCCGTTTGACATAACTCCATACGCCAGCCATCCCAGACATGAGTGTGGCCGCTACGAACGCGGGCTTCACGCCAGCTAGCCGACGCACGATGAGAAAGATGATCAGGCAGAGATGAAACGTCGGAACTCGCACCCGTGGATTTGTACAAGGCACCTGTGAGACCGCCTGCTGCCATGCTCCCAAAGGGATCATGCTTGCCGCGTAGATGGTCAATCGTGGAATTTACTCCGTTGTAGACAAGCGCTAGAAGTCATCGAATGAGAACAAAAAGCTCGGCCTGAGTTGGTGGACGAACCTAGGACACCCGCTGAGTTTCCAATGAACGTCCCTCTTCTCGTTACTGAATTCAGAATGGCATTGATCCGCAATCTGGCATTAGACACCGCGAGTGGCTTCTTTGCGCCTTCACGCAATCCCCACAGCCCGCCAAGGGCGAGACCTGAACAGAAAACGTGTTCATGTGATGAGTGAAAGACAATAAGAGCGGTTCGTCAGCGATAAGGCGAGAGAACCGAAATGGTGGAATTGGAAACGTTTCAGAATCAGTCTTAGGTGATGAGTGGAGAGTAAAGCGAGCGACGAACCGCTAAGGTACATGGTGCCAGTGCCATAACAAAGGTCGTCGCTCCAGCCTCGTGAGGGTATCGCAGTTCCCGAGCCAGGAAGATCACTGGTTTTATCATCCTCCAACAGTAGGTAGTCTAGTTTATCCTCTATGCCAGCCATTGGGTGCAATTTTGTAGGATCATAAGCCCCCAAGAGAAGGTCGGAGGCTGTGGGCGCATTGTCGACGGACGGCGCATCGCCAGTCGTGAAGTTCGCGTTCCGAAGAATAGTTGCAGTATCCTGCTGCGATGAAGATCCTTGAGATTCCATTATGGTATGTGTTAAGAACCTATACGGTTGCTTTTGAAGTGAGGTTCGTCAAAGACGACGAGCAGGGTGGACTCGGTGGTCGGAAACAGCGGACAAGTGTGGCGAACATCTTTTCCCAACACTTCGGACATCCACCAAGCGCGCGCTTACTCAAGCTACTAAGCGTTCCGGCAGCGTGTATGTACCAAACTCTTTCTGCCTCTTACCGCACGTATCTCTTGAAAGACAATTAGCAATGCTGGCCGGTATAACACTGAAACAAATCCGTCAGGTTTCCAGGACGTTGGGTCACACTCCTGCGATTCCAATCTACCAAATTCGGCCGTTGCACATCCTCCCTTCCATAGCGAGTCCCATCCATCGGAAGTCTCGCGTTCAATTCACGAGGCCCCAACTTTTGCATTCATCGAAGCGTAAGCAAATATGTCTTAGGTTTTGACACTATTTGTCAAGATCCATCTCACAGGTCCAATTGTCTTGCAAACTTAGGTTGGGCAAGTTCCACAACTCCTCATTCCACCGCATCGGATCCTGCGGAGGTAGAGGCTCTGCAATGCCTCGAACAAGGCACGCAGAAGCTTGAAGAGGGTGACGTACAAGCTGCAAAGGTTAGTTCAAGTTACGTATATCCGGTCCCATTGAATGTGAGTCTCATTGAGCAGACACTCTATCAACGCAGCGTTGAGATCAAGCGCAGCGCGAGCTCCCTGTTCAATCTTGGAGTGACGCATTATCATCTTAGTCAGTACATCTTTTTTTTTTTTTTTTTTTTTTTTTTTTTTTTTTTTTTTTTTTTTTTTTTTTTTTTTTCCCGCGTGTGTTTCCCGCGTATGTTGCTGATATAGTCGTAACCCTGAAGAGGAATTTGATGAAGCGATAGCGGCGTGGAAGGAGTCGATTGCGCTTCAGCCGTCAAGTGCGGATGCCCACACCAGTCAGTATTGGCAAATAACACATCTCGGTGCTAAACTCACGCCGTCGACAGATTTAGCTAGTGCATACATAATCTCGCCAGTCAGCCGGCCTGATCTTGCACTGCACCATCTTCAGTACGCAGAAACCCGTTCTCACACGCGCAGCCAGAACTGACACGCGTTCCCTCCAAGTATCGCTGCATCCCTCTCTCCAGAAGATCCGGAGATTGCATTCAATCTTGCTGCGGTACTGGAAGCTTGTACGTTCACAATCAGACTTTGTTTATGGCGTTTATGAACAGCCCACAGGTGGACGATTAGAGGAAGCTCTCGTACAGTACAAGCGGAGCAAAGAATTCGGTGTTGATCGTGCGGAGATGCACATTCGTAACGTAGGTCCTCTTCGCACGCTTTTGTCTTATTTTTGTTGACAACATTATTCCAGGTCAGCGCCAAGATTCTCGGACAGAGAATGAGAGCTGCTGAGGAGCAAGCCAAATCGGAGTCGTGACTAACAGGCATTTCCATCTAATGCCATCCTAAAATACTATTTCACCACAGTACTAATGATTGGTTCCTCCCGGGTTGCGTCGCGTTAAACCGTGCACTCTTTACCTGAAATAGTATCCGATATACCAATGACATTATGTCTAATCGAACTGCGTCAACTCTCTTGAAGTCGAAGGGCGCGTTAAGGTATACAGATGTCTCGTATAGAATCTACGATATCTCATCAAGTGTTGGGTAGCTGTCTAAGATGCACCTTCATTCGAAGTCCTCCATTCTTGCCAAACGTCCCGCGACCGCATCCCTGAATCCAGCATGATATCAAAATCCATGTGTACCGTCTTCAGAATGGCACTCACCTCTATTATTTGTAAGACTGTGCTGTGAGGAACCACGATCGCTGCGGCTGTTGTTATCCCCACGATACTGACTGTAACCTCCACGACCACTGCGGCTGCTATCCCCACGATTGTGACCATACCCTCCATGACTTCGCGAACCGCTTGACGGACCTCGATGAGGGCTTCCCCGTGAAAATGCCCTCAGACCCCAACTCTTTGGAACGACTGGCGGAGACTTCTCCAGTCGGTCAAGAATGCTTGTGATATCAACCGAGGAATATTCCAGGGGTTGCTGAGATGGTGACAATTTTAAATATCGTTCGTAGCCTTCATTGGCATGAGGCAGTTGAAATTGGGACCGAAATCGCTGTAACACGGATATGCCTTGTTCTAAAGATGTTATTGTTGGATGGCCAACTCCTGATATAGTCAAGAGCTGTGGCAACTTCGTTCGCGGAAGGACAGCGAGAAAGGAGCTCACGAGTTCGTAATCGCCCCTCGCATACCTGAAGATTGAATCGACTTCCTGCACGAGGAGGGGATCGAAAACACTCACCTGGAATGGAGTATCAAACAGAAGCACCCATGCCATTACACCATTGTATTCGCGAGCCATTCTTATCCATGTCTCTCGCTGACTGATGTCAAGGTAGTAGGAAGCTGAATTGGGTCCATGCAGTAATGACTTACCTTGCGTCTATATTAGTCCGGTCAATGCATACAGAACCCCCCTGTTGCAGTTGATGGTGCGCTATCTCTTCAACTCGCCGGCGACTGCCTAGATCATCTTGGTTGCATCTCAGGAAGCGGGGGTTGTATTTCTGCAAGGCTTGCGCGAAAGTGGACTACGCCAGAGCGAGGGGGGTGCTGAAAATTATATAATATTTGTGGGGTGCCGTCACGACGAACCTTTCCCGACCTAGAGACCAAGACATCCAAACTTCATCTGGAGTAGGAGCTGCGAAAGAGTACTTACCCAATAAGACCAACCAGAATCAGGACTACTTGACGCTGCTGCCTTGATATCTCAGCAGTGCCAGTCTGACTTGGTTGAACCTCTGGCTGTGTCTTGGAGTCTTGCAATCGTTTGGTGTCAGAGGTGAATCTGCGTGTGCTTCTCTGAATTTCATTAGGTAGAAAATATGTGGGAGTAGAACCTACTCCGTGGACATTCTGAGATGGTGTGATCAGGTCCTTGCAGATGATGGATGTGTAATATGTATGCATATGTGCATATAATATATGAAAACGCTCGGCGCTTGGACACGCACGGACTGAAAGCAGTCGATCACCTCCAGCTTGTCATGAGGACCTTTGTAAACATGTGCAAATCCAGAGTACTATAGTCCATAGAAGTGTATATACAGATATCTCAACGTCCATTTATCGTGGCGGTGGAATCTCTTCGACCGTTCACAGCTGGACTAGCGCCAGATACGTCCTCCGGCAGTCTATTCGGGTGGCTGGGTATCTTCGCGATATCTTTCTTAGCTTCTTCCCAGGCTTCAAGGTTCTGAAGAATACAAGATGTATCATAGACATAGATAAGCTAGATGTGACCAAGAGCCCACCTTCTTACACCAGTCTCTGTGGCTCCGAGCCATGCTTATGGCCATTTCCCGGAGGTCCGCAACTTTTTGTCGTTGGAAGCGGTCTAGATCTGCTTGTATGGTCGAACTTGAATATTTCAGATCCTGCGTTGTCAAGTGCAGCGCGTCCTCGAGCTGTTACGATTTTAATACATGCCCATCCATTAAACGTTGGTACACACCTGAGAGATAGTCTCTCGTGTTTTGCTGATGGAATTGCGTCGAGCGGTCTCGGGATCTACGTCCATCATACCGTGCAAAGTATAACTAAGAGCACTGAAGAGGCCCATTCCAGGAGCTCTACGTCTGGCAGGGTTGGGGCCGGGATGAGGTGGGAGATAGGCTGATTGCTCTTCGGCCAAACGCTCGGGTTCCACTTCGCTCGGCTCATCTGCCTGAGTATCTGAGACAGCTTGCTCACCCGACTGAGAGGCCGAAAGAGGGTCAACACGTCCTCTACCAAGTGCTTCCTCTAGACGTCGGGCCTCTCGTTCGCTTTTCTCTAACTGCTCGAGTTGTTCTCGTTTGGCGTCCAAACTCTCTTGAGTCATCTCATACTGCACATGTTTCTGATGACGATAAACCAGCAGCTTCTTGATGATCGAAGCAAACTGACTATATTCGTTCAGAGGCTCTGCCCAGTTCTGCTCGAGTTCTTGCAGCTGGTATAGCGTCAGGATGGGGTCCGAGCTTGGTATGGACGAGACAGCTACGTACAAGACGCGTTGTTGACATATAAGTGGCATCCACTGCTTGGCCCGTTCGCTCCACAGCCGTTGATAACGGTCCTGATTCGTTTAAACTGAAACCATTGAGCGCTGCACCTAATTCTGCATGATCTTGAGCCAAGTCTGTGATTCCGATGATTGACATCTGTATAGACTCTGAAGATTTACAATAGTCTTACCTGACCACCGCTTCATGGCTCGTCGCGTGACCTTCTCCATAGGTCCACTCATATGGGCAGCAAACTTGTTGGTAAACATCTCGGAGTCCAGGAACCGCTGATCAGGGCGTCGCAATGGCTGAGTGGCAGAAGGACTTGGCAACACAGCGTATGCGATAGCCGTCGAAACGTCGGTGGGATTATGTGAGGGAGCTTTCAAGATGTTCTTAGGCAAGAGCGATATCGGGGGAGAGTGTAGGACCTCTGTCTACTCGAACAATATGAATGAGTCTGGTCATCGAGATGGACGCAGTAACTGACCCAAGAGACTTCACCATCCAAGAAGCGGTGAAATACGTGCTCGTTAGACAGTATTGGATGACGTGCAATTCGGTTGAGGAACGTTTGCAGCATACGCTTACGCCGCGCAATCATAGCGGCATCCTCCTTTGCCTTTGCCTGCTTGACAGCATAATCGCCAATAGTCTGTTTCGAGGGTATCGGTGGTACTATGAGCGTGGGATACAGTTTGACAAGGTTAGCACGCAGAGACTCGAACTCGGAGTATCTGTGAGTAGCCTCTGCATTCTGATGAAAGTCGTCGTCAGTACATGTCATGACTTGGACGGATGCACATACTCACCCCCGACTGTATCACATAGGTAATGTAAGGAGAGGTCGCGTTGACAGACGTTTTCTGAGCATCTGTAATCTTCGCGAAAGTAAGACCCATAGCACGTATACACAATAAATGTCACGTACCAAGATCTCCACATCCTCGCCTGAGTGCAACCACTGATCTCGTATGCAGCAAAAGTCGGTTTTATAAACCTGGGGTAACCGATGAGAACCTGCGGATGGGAAAGTCGGCCGAGTGGTCGGGGACGTAGGGGGTGAAGATAGTGTTCGCGAGGGGTTGGAGGGTGGTGAAGCAGGCTCCGAAAGGTTCACTTTGGAGGTTGATGATGTCTCGGAGTGCATACGATCAGCGTCCGTATCAAATGGATTCTCATCCTCGAATGGTTCCATGAGAGTGTTAGGAAGATGTCTGTGACCTGTGTGAATGCGACTCTGCGACGTCGCCGACGCTCCTGGGAAATCTGGACTTATTGGACGCTATGCGATAAACTGTGAGTACTGATTAGATTCGTTGTGGCCTTGTCCTATCACGTGAATGGGAATGCTGTATACAAGACGATAGAGCTGCTGTAGTCAGAGGGAGAGGAGGGAGACAAGTTGAACACCAGCTGCGCGCATACGACGTGACGCAGATCGGGCCCATTAGCGCTGAGCGCCTTCACCAAAAGGGAGGTCAACATTTGATTTCTCTTGCTCTTAGCTAACTACTACAGGAGAACCAAACTCTTCGTCTTCAAAAAGCAGTACGTTGGGAGGGATATACAGAAAGTGGATGAGACGTCAACGAGAGACGTGTGACGAACGGAGTTGGCGGGAGATGCTATTCGACAATGGAAAATGATAAGATATGGAATGCAAACAGCGAAGCATGAGCGGTGCAACGGACCAGAAGATGCAGGCGAGATACAGATGATACCAATGAAAGGAGTGAGAGTTTTGGTGCGCGGACACTGGGCACCGGATACCTATATATAACGCCATCATAAATTGAGGCGGGGGACGTGGGAATTCGACGCCGACGAATGAGTGCGTTGCATCGAGTTGGTGCCACGAGTTTTTGTATTAGGATGGTGGCGATGATGGTGTTGCTGATGCCTCTGAGGAGAATAGACGTTTTTCGCTATCATCTTCCTTTTCATCATAGCCTTTTCCTTGCGCAATTCCTTGCGCGACTTTTCATGGCGAGAGTGATTTTGGCGAGGGAACGAGTTATAAGATGGCGGCGAGCCGTTCTGCGGTGTATGCTCGCCATCGCGGACAGGTAGGAGGACCGGAGAGATGATGAGCAGATTATTCTTGCCCTTCGAACGTCTACTGGACCCCTTCGGGCGTCCGCTGCGTATTTTTGGAGTGCCCAGCATGTCGTTATTGACAAAGGTACTCATGCCGGCATATCTGTTACCGAGACCAGTGTCTGAAGCGGTACCATCCATCAAGGGGGTCTCGCGAGTGCGACGGAACGTGGCGACTGGAATTCGATCCCATCTATTCAGGCCCCTGGGCTGAATCCATGTTTCCTGCATAGCTGGTTCCGGTTCTGAGAACATAGGATCGGAATCCATGAACGAGGCGTCCAGGACGTCATCCAGATCAATGGCTTCGGTAGATGAAGGATCTTCGGAGGTCGGGACCTGCGATTGACAGCTAACATCCTCGGAGGAAGGTGGCTGGATATTCACGGCAAGCGGAACGTCGCATTGTGAGCTGAGCTGTCCGAGAGGTTCGGCGTCCTGCAGAATAATAAATAAACAGATAGCAGCATAGGTAGCACAACGTACTGTGCTAAGATCGTGGCTGTCTGCACTCATATGACTGAGCAAAGACCGTGACTTGATACGTAAGATGCGGGAGCTCGGGAAAGGGGTGGGAACGGCACCGCCAACGCCGTCGATGACTGCGTGACGTTGGGAACTTGTAGGATCGTGCATGAATTGTCCCATAATGGGTGCACCTGAAGTATAACAGGATGTTCCACGAGATGAGGGCGGCCTCTCTACAGGTGTGCTATTGTGAATTTCAATGTCGTCTAAGTCGTCCATCGAGACCTTGCCCGCAAGGATATCGGCGGGGGTTGGTGGAGGAGATCCGCGGTGAGCTGACATAGAGGCGAGTGCGATGCGCATGGTCTGCGAGACATTGGCCGGAGCCTGAGATGATGAAGTACACGTCGGGCTCATGGTAGAAGCTGGATCAATGGCGGATACTGCAGTGGGCCAACGGAAAAGCATCATGGCACGCGGGTTCGGAAGACCGTCAGAATCAACGAGCTCGTCCTCCGTTGTCTCGCCGTCAGTCTCTTCAAGGATGACCGCGTCTACCCCGGAGCGATGTTGTTGTTGATCTTCGGTGCTGGAGTCGGAGGCTGTCATGTCGATGTCGCTCTCGGTGGATCCGTTATATAGGTCCAGATTGAGGGAGTTCATGTCGCTTAGGTGCGGGGGTAGGAAGAGTTGACCGTCCCAACCGAAAGACAAGCCGTCGAGCTCTACACCAACTTCAAACTCCCCGGCTGTGCGGCGCACGTGGACAGATGGGTCAACGTTCATGAGCAACAGGGCGTCCTCTTCATCAGCAGAGAAGGATGCATTCACGTCCGATTCGAGGTCAGACGCAAACGCATCATTTCTCAGTGCAGGAGGAGACGAGCAAGAGTCAGAGGAATCGTCAAGATTCGCAAAGAATATGTCGGCGTCGAATGAGGATTCCTCATCCTCACTCCAGCCAGTGGACACGCCGCCAAAGCTAACACCCAGTTTTCCGTCGGCTTCACCTGGTATGGGCTCGTCCTCAGCGTCAGGGAAGCATTCGCCCTCAACATCCGCCTCTGCTTCTGCCTCCGCCTCTGCTTCATCATCATCTTCGTTACCGTCGTCCTCATCATCTGCACCATCATCCTCGTCGCTGGTGCCGTCTGTAGCCGCGCCTATATTGACGTCCTCGGGGCCCACGCTCTGCTTGCGAGGCTTCAGTTCCCATCGATTATTGAGCGTGTGATCACGTCGTTTCTGACTAGGATCACTGCGTACTTTGCCATGAGGTTTAAAGCGCTCGTCTTCGTCCTCGTCAGACGACCCAAAGGCGTCATCCGAGTCGTAGTCAGAAGACTCTGGAGAGCTAGTGTGAGAGGACGTGGATCCTGCTGGAACGAATATAGGATACTTCGCTTTTAGTTTGGGGACCGCTTTCGTAGGGGGGCGCCGGGAATCTGTCGAAGATGCTGTTACACCGAACTTGCGAAACTTGAGATTGGGGGGAACCGTGAGCTTGATCTTGAGGGGGTAAGGTGCGGCGGATTGTGTCTGGCGCTGCTTTTGTGAACGAGAGGAAGTAGCGATAGAAGAGGATGGGGCGGAAGGAGCGACGGGTTTGTTGGAGGTCGAAGGACCAGCTTTGCTGCGACAAGTGCACTCGCCGTCGCAGACTGGACAGATATCGTCGTCGTCGTCCAGAGAAGCATACTGAGCTGAGTATGACGAGCTACCTGCGACGAGGCCGCGAGGAGGCGGCATTGCGAAGGACAAGAGATGCACGAGCACTGAAGCAGGCGTAGGTGAGATGAGAGAAAGAGTGCCCCAGCTCGCGGTGAATTATATTCAGACGCCCATTTCTCACGCTTCCACGCAGAATCTCTTTTTTCCAATCGAGAGCCCGTTCCAATCAGGAAGGTCCCCGTAGGCCGCTCCCCGGCCGCGAGTGAGTCCTTTCGACGCTATTTCTAAACTCTTGTAGGCTTTCCAGGGATGAGCAGCGTTCTGGCTCGATTCCTTCGATTACCAGTGCTGTTCGCAACGTCCCCGCCGGCCCTTACCAACGCGCCTGAAGCAGACTGCATGAATGACCGGCCGGCAAGCCGGAGTCGCATCTGATAGGCGCTCAATCACACGGCCTCGGTTCAATCTATTTTGAGGGATTTCACTGCTAATCCCAACGTTTTGCTACAAACCACTTCAGAATCAATGGGGCAATTCAACGTTCGGGAGCGGCTGAGGGCGGCTGTCTAACTCGAGTATGTCGGCTTGCGCACTCATAACCGATTCCCTTGGCCTATTTCTTTCCATGTTACCTTTTAGTTACCACAGGTAAAACCTGAGGATCACCAATATTTAGCGGTCAATTATGAGCATAATTCCAATCTCTACTGATAGAAACTCTGCTTGTACTAGCGATATTGAACGTCTATTGTCATATACTTTCATATTTGAACTTTGCCATACAACCTTGTAGCTTTACTTTTTTTTTTTTTTTTGGAGAAGCTTTTATGTGGGCAGGCAGCTGAGCTGGTCAAGCCCCTGCACCACATTGCTATCAGCAAGGGCCTTAACCTTGCACCACCAGAGAATAAAATGCTTTTACACACGGATACTAGTTTGTAAACTGTGTGAGACTGAGATTTAACCATCATTATGACTGTCAAGGTGGTGGCAGCCATTTTGAAGGTCTCCTACTCACTAAAACCCTTTGATCATAGATCCAGTTATCTGCAAGGAGGTGCTCGTCTTGTAGGACACCTCTCCACATCTTCAATACTTTAGTTGTTGCGGCATCTCAACTAGCACCCTGCAGTTTCTTCCTCACAATTTTGTGATTCATTAGAAACTGGTTGTACCAGGAACACTATGCAAAAATAAAGAAACCAATGTATCTTTGTTGGATCTCAGTAGGTGGTACTCTATAATACAAGAATAGAATTATACCTTTGTTGGATCTCAGTAGGTGGTACTGGAGAAACGACAAAGGATGCAAGCGAGCACAAGTAGCTAAATCCGGAAAAGGAAACAAGGCACCTATTGGTAAGCTGCCAGGGTTACACACTCCCACATTCTAAAGGTTTGACTGGGTCATTGTCGGGGTAGTCAATGAGCCAACGGTCGAAGGTGGCCAGCTCGTGCGCTTCCGACGCAGGTATCCATGAGTCTGCTCCAGGGGCCCAACCCTTCCATCACACCAGATATTGATAACCTCAACCCCACTTCCTGTTATCCAATAGCAACTCGACCTTCCATTCTTCTTCACCATCTGGGGTTTAGGACCAGATCATGTTTCAGATATTTGCGTGTTGAGAATAGAGAGGCATTATTCGGTTGGTAGCGCTTGAGGAGGGAGGCATGGAGGGTAGGAAAAACCTGCATTAATTTTGGTAGGTCGAGGGTATAAGACGAGGTCTCTGGGAACGTGCAAATGATGCGGTAAGGTCCATCAAAGCGGACCATAAATTTCTCGACACACTTGTCACCACATTGGAGGTATTTGCATTGGCAATGAAACGTAGATAGCATGACAAGATCATCAATGACATATGTATCTTCGGTCAAGCAGTGTTTGTTTGCTTGCTTGGCCTGATGGGTCTTTGCTAAAATGAAATTATCTTGTGCCTCAAGAACGTCTTGATCAATTTGAGCGATGAGTTTGGCTGCGTCTAGCGCTGGTTGACTATGAATGTTGTGTTGTTTGACGACATTGTTGTTGAGGAGAGGAGGAATGAGGCAGGGATTACGACCAAGATGAAGTTGAAAGGGAGCAAACCCTGTAGATGCGTTAATCAAGTTCATGATATCAAAACGTACATGTAATAGTGCACGGGCCCAGCCCGTTCGCACACGACGTGGTATCGTAGTGCCTAGACAACCGTCTTGTTAGATTGTTTGCTGACATCGTTGGTCTGGAGGTGATAGCTGGGGGACATTTTGAGTTTGACTCTGGTAAGTTTGTGAAGAGCGCACCAGAAGGTGGCAACAAATAACTTGTCTCAATCACTGACAATTTTAAGAGGAAGCCTGTTTTCACAGTACCAGCAATCAAAGAAGATGAGTGCCAATTGTTCGGCAGTGATGTCAGTGCAGGTCGCCACAATGCAGATGTCTGCATTGAGACAGTCAGTCATGGTAAGAATGCAATTCTTACCGTTGTCTTCAGGCAGAGGTCTGACAAAGTCTATTGCGACACTGTCACCGCGTTTTGTGGGGGTGGGGAGTGGATGTAGGGGGCCTCGGAGCTTGCGAGTTGAGGACTTGTTGCACTAACAAGTGTCATATAAGGGAATGTAGAAATGTTCAATATTCCTTTGCATATTTGGCCAGTAGTATGTGTAGCGAAGGGCTGTGTACAATTTGTCAAACCCAAAATGTTCGCGTGCATTGTGAGCGAGGTGGTATAAGCCTGTTAAGTACTTGACCGGAGGTGGGCGTCTAGTA
>JAAIFI010000094.1:44192-102305 GCA_011032875.1 Phlebia tremellosa | reverse complement strand
AACAGCTTCTATTTAAGGTATCTCAATACATCGCAATGCATCGAGACGCCCGAGGACTTTTTCCGACAACACTCACACGGCAGGTTTAAATTTATCTTTAGCCCTACGTTTTGGTCTAGTGATTGTATCGTTGACTCAATGACTCAGTGGTAGTCACAAAGCCTCCGACAATGAACCCCAGAAGATACTATTTATTGCGCGTATAGCCTGGCGGCTCCACATACAAATCACCAGCCACAAAATATGTTTATTGCAATTATTGCGCGGTGAAGCGTCCACATGAGAGCTTTCATTATCAATGAGAATGACGACGATGACCACAGATGGCTTAGCGGTGTGCACCACCATGTTCCTCCGCTTGGTCTTGTGCACCCCGTGATTTTTGGCGTCAAGCAATGGACTGTCAAGAGCCTTGCTGAGTAAGTGAGTATCCAGATGCACCGTGTAGCGAGGCAGGAGCAGTGCATCAAGGGTNGTCAAGAGCCTTGCTGAGTAAGTGAGTATCCAGATGCACCGTGTAGCGAGGCAGGAGCAGTGCATCAAGGGTGTTTGCACTGAAAGGACGACGGGCATGTACACGCGCACACAAGCGATATGAATACGTTTACAATACGTTTACACAGAAGTGTGCATAATTGGGTGCTGTGAATTGTTGACGCGCACACCTTATCACTGAACTCGTAGTTATCCTTGCGTCCGATGGCGCAACAAGTGTACTTTGGAAGACGAGAATATTAGTTGTGAGCTATTGAGATGACCTGCACAAATCAGCTAGGGGCTGGGGCGAAGAGACTAGGGAATAACACACCACTACAATTCACTTTAAGTCATCGAACTTGTCTCTGACAAGCATTACGAACTATTCAGCTATACCAGGAGGAGAAACCTAAACAATTGTGCCCATCTTACGGCGCTCCGAAAAACGGGCGTCTGTACAACCGGCAAAGTCCGGTGAAGTCGGCACCGGCGCTTCCAATCGAGACGAGGAACCTTCTCAAGTAACTCGACCGACGACGGCGATATTGCTACTGGCGAGGGCTTCCACCATCTTCCGCGTTCAGTCTAGGACGGAGCTACTTTGGTGGTGAGACAAGTTGCGGGAGGGAACAGGTGCGTTCTTCAGTACGTCAACGATACGAAGCATCTAAATTACGCAGGCGGGTCAGGCCAGGATCTCACGAGCTGGAAATTGCATCTAGTCAAAGTACACCGGTGAGTCATGTGTCACTCTTTGTATTATCTGCATACTGACATCACGCCAGATGAATGTCTCTCAGAGCACTTTACAGCGGTGTCAAGCGCATCTTCGCACGCCCACAAATCATCCCTGTCCGCCACGCGCAGAGCGCGACTCACACATCCAACTTGCCTCCATGGTCCCCCGCCACACTCGTCATACGAGACCTTGAAATTCAATGTGGTGACCCCATATTCTCCGTGGTCAGGGGGCTCGCCGCCGTCAAGCCGGGACTGCGATTCAGCCAGCTTGACCCAGTTATCGTTGCAGAACCACAGCTTCCTAACGCACAGCAGTGGAAGTGGATCTCTATCGCAGAAGCGACCGATTTTGCGGAGCTGGTGACGAGGCTCGAGACGTCCGGAGTCGCGATCGCACACCGACCTCTAGAGTCGTTCACCCAGAGTATCGAAGAAGAACCGAAGCCGGACGACCCACCCCAGCCTCCCACCTGGCTCGTGATGCACATCCTCTGTAATCAGACCGAGTCTCTCAGCAGTATCCTTGTCGCGTTAAAACTGGTTTATTACCATCTACCTGCCACTGCCCCGGAGTTCCGGCCTGCTATGCTTATCATGACTGCTGTCCGCCTTGCACAGCTGCGCGTCGTTGCGCCCTTCCGGCAGCTCACCAAGCGATTTTTGCAACTCCCCTCCCTTGTCACCTCTGACCACTTCAATCTTATGATCCGCGCGGTCACATTATTTCCGCAGAGCCAGGAGGTCAGTAGGATTTGCATAGGACTCGTGCACGTCGCCCTGTCGCGCAAGTTCACTCTCACAGAGCAGACATATGATGCGCTGCTGAGTCCGGGGGTTCTCACTATATCCATAGCCAAAGCGGTCGAAGACGCGATGCACCGCCAAGGTTTCAAGCCTACGCTACATCACCTCCGCCGCCTCCTTCGCATGAGCTCTCTGCACCACCGAAGCGATAATGCAGAGAAGTACCTCAATCGTATCACCGCGCAATCCGGAGAAAGCGACGCTACGCGCAAGACTTCGGAAGCAAACTCGGATATCATAGACAATTCGACGAGCGATAGGGTGGCGTACATCAGCTCGCTGAAAGAGCCGCGTAAAGCATACGAGTACCTGGAGAAGCTCAATCGTGCCGCAGCTCGGGCACAACTGGCGGGAAAACGGAGGGTAGGCACAAATCGTACGCGGAGCAAGCTCGACAGCCACGTCTCCGTGAAGCCAGGCGCTACATTCACCGTACATGACTGGATTGCGGGCCTGCAAGTCGCCGCGCGCAGCGAGCAGGCGACTCCCACAGCGCTGCTGAGCGCGTTCAGGAAAGGAGTGCACCTCTTCGGGGACCAGATAAACATGTTCGCGTACGACGTCGTGATACGGGGGCTCGTACACAAGTGGGCGATCGCGCAGGCCATGGAGCTGTGGGACGAGTGCCGGCGGTACCCGCGGAAGCTGCGCGTAGGCACGCTGTCGCTAGGCACCGGCGTCGTGGTGCTCACGCTGCATGGTGAGCCGCACAACGCCTTTAAGCTCCTGGAGCATGCCCGTAGAAGGCAGAAGGAACGCGAGTCACGGGATGCTGAGCGTGAGCCCGGTGCTCGCGGTCGGTGGGGCGGCCCGTCGGTGAACCTGAAAGCCGTCAACCAATTTATGCTGGCGTTGCACCGCGTCGGGAGGCCGAATGTCGTGTTTGCCTTGTGGGACAATATGGAGGTTCTGTACGGGCTGAGGCCCGACACGTACTCGCTCAACATCCTATTGCAAGCCGCCCGCTGGTCGGTCAAGTATAACATCACTATTCGCGGGGCCTTGGCATATCTCGGCCTGGGTGTCGAGCACTACGACGGGAACGAGGTTGATGTAAACTCGAGGAAACTCGCTGTCAAGACACTTAAGGGTCTGCTCAGCCCCGACCTCAAGCACACGAATCATAGTCTATGGAACGGCGAGTCCGCTGCGCGATGCGCCTTGCGAATCGCTGTACACATGCTTTTGAGCAATTGGCCGCATCTCAGGAGGGTCCACAGCCCCATCAAACCAACGCCCCCGTCGGCAGTCATTCGAAGCCTGGTTGGTCCGTCTGACGAGCCTGCAGTGTCTCCGCTGCTCGGCCTTGCCGACGAACTACCCGAAAGCCAGATGTACCTCCAAATCGTGCCGACAGACGTGACGTTCCGAGCTATACTCGACCACCTGGAGTTGCATGATCTGGCGTCCGAAGTTCCTCTCGTTCTCGCGTGGATGTACGCGCTCCGGATTGTGCCGTCGAAAGATACCCTCGCCACGGCGCTGGTGTACTGGAGCAGCGTGCCCAACGCCGACCGGTGGGGAGGCCGACAACACTCCTACAACGAGTTCTACAAGTGGTTGCACGCATGGGTTGGGGAAAGCAAAATGCCCACAGCGGATGAGATGAGCTCTACGTTCCGCCGTCTCCGATATTTCAACGAGCGTACGAGAGCGGATATCACTGCTGCTCATATCGAGAAGGCAGAGTCACAGATGAAAGATGCTGAGATAGACATGGAAGCGTAGTCATTCGATCTCTAGACGACTATATCTCCCGTAAGATTTGTGTAGATACGTGCACTATATAGGGTCTACAAGCGGCATCTTGATACCGAATGTGGCGTCGTGCACGAAGACTCAAAGGGAGAGGGCGCATCAATTGATGCGCCTCAGAAGCGCTTGTCACGTGCCACTTTGCCGAGAACGGTGGATTAAGCGCCTTCACGCAAAGTCGACTCGTAATTTCTTCGACCTCTGCATCGACCGACTCTCACTGCTTCCACTCCAATCATGGCTGGCGACGAAACACGGCAAAAACCTCACACTGACTCGGATTCAGAGTCTGAGGACGAAGATATTCCAGAGGTGTTCCCTGAGCTCGAGATCGATCCCTCGAAATTGACACCTCTATCGCCTGAGGTCATCTCAAAACAGGTACGTTGCGACATTATAGCTGTCTATGTTTATATCATCTAATATGCTTGTGTAAAGGCTACCATTAACCTTGGTGAGAGCGCTTTGTGGCTACTCGATGCTTAGGGAGTCCTCTGACTCTGTCTTCAAGGTACGATCGGTCATGTCGCGCACGGAAAATCGACGGTGGTGAAAGCGATATCTGGAGTTATGACTGTGCGATTTAAGAACGAGCTTGTGCGGAACATTACCATTAAGCTGGGATACGCCAACGCAAAGGTTCGTCGTTGATGTGTGGTGTATCGAAATTTTGACTCATAACCGTGTTCTCGATCAGATCTACAAGTGCGAAAACGAGGCGTGCCCCCGGCCAGGCTGCTACAGGTCATATAAGTCTGACAAGGAAGACAACCCACCATGCGAGCGTCCGGGTTGCGGTCACCGTATGAAGCTCGTCCGACATGTGTCCTTCGTGGATTGCCCCGGTCACGACATTCTGATGGCTACTATGCTTAACGGTGCCGCCGTCATGGACGCCGCGCTTCTACTCATTGCTGGCAACGAAACGTGCCCGCAGCCACAGACGTCTGAGCATTTGGCTGCTGTTGAGATCATGAAGCTCGAGCACATCATTATCTTGCAGAACAAGGTCGACTTGATCAAGGAAGCGCAGGCCCTTGAACACCAGAAGAGCATCGTCTCCTTCGTGAAGGGTACGGCCAGTCTTCTTTAACTCTCGTCGATTGGCCTTCAGTGGCAGCTCATATAATTTGCTGCAGGTACCGTTGCGGAGTCGTCTCCCATCGTTCCCATCTCTGCCCAGCTGAAATACAACATCGATGCCGTGAACGAATACATCGTAAAGCGCATCCCAATTCCCGTTCGTGACTTCACGACAGACCCCAAACTCATCGTCATTCGTTCCTTCGACGTGAACAAGCCCGGTGCGGAGGTGGACGAGCTCAAGGGTGGCGTCGCCGGTGGATCCATTCTCACGGGTGTTCTCCGGCTAGGCCAGGAGGTCGAAATCCGCCCTGGTATCATCACGAAGGACGCACAGGGCAGGAACCAGTGCAAACCCATCTTCAGTAGGATTGTCTCTCTACATGCCGAGAACAACCAGCTGCAATTTGCTGTCCCCGGTGGACTCATTGGTGTCGGAACGAGAATTGACCCCACACTTTGCCGTGCGGACAGACTTGTCGGGCAAGTGCTAGGTGCAGTGGGCAAGCTGCCAAAAATTTTCACTGGTGAGTGGCCTTGTCACCGGTGATCTGACGATAGTCTGACGGATCTACGCAGAGCTCGAGATCAGCATGTTCATGCTTCGCCGGCTCCTCGGTGTGAAGACCGAGGATAAGAAGCAGACGAAGGTGACAAAACTCACTAAGGGCGAACTACTCCTCATCAACATCGGCTCTACGTCGATTGGCGGCCGTGTGCTCAGCGTAAAAGCTGATCTCGCGAAGATTCAGCTCACTTCGCCGGCCTGCACAGAAATCAACGAGAAGGTCGCTTTGTCGCGTCGTATCGAGAAGCATTGGCGGTTAGTTGGTGAGTACTGTTCAGTTCGATTTACGTATTACAGGAGAGCTTACTCAAAGTCTGCGATATTCAGGATGGGGCTCCGTCCAACGTGGTACTGTATTGGAAGTCGATTGATCACGATACACGGGGGGCGTGTCCCACGCTGTCCAGATATCCATATGTAGCACTAGAGGCTTGTATCGTTGTGTTGAGTCTCATTCATGTTATCATCCAAGCAGAACAAAGATGTCGTCACTGGCATGGGCTATGAACAATAATTGAGAACGCATGAGAGCAGTCCAATAACATGTAGAGTGAGATAACATTTGACAAAGCATCACGACAAACTATACAATCTTCAGACGACGACGGAGGCAAAAGGAAGATGCATGGAGCGGTCATGTTTGGGCAATATTTGTGTCAGAAGGGACATCAGTACTAGTAGTGCTAGCACTTGTGCTGGGAATGACAGTACTGAGAGCCCCGTTTACAGGAGCACTGGAGGACGGTCCAGCCACCTGTTCTTGCTGCGGCCGGATAAGGTCCAGCTCCTTGATGTCAACACCAGCGAAGGAGCGACTCTTGACATGGCGACTTTCGATCTCCCGTTTCGTAAGATATATATGCCACAAATTCAAACAATCCCTCGCCTATAGTTATCAGTAGCCATTAAGTCTCAGTAAAACGATTCACTTCAATTGTATCGCTTACGAAGATGAAGATGCCCATGCCGACGGTATTCCTCCACCTAGCAGATAGATTTTAGACGCTTGGGTTTGGGGCAGCTGAGAAGATCTCTTACCACACGGGATCCGCTTCAGCCCATATTTTCGTACCACCACATATCATATTGAACGCGACGCGCAGGCTCATGCCAAGCTGGCTCAGTCCAGCAGGTTTGCTCGCTTCCTGGAACCACGCACGCCCGTAGTCGCGCTTCACATACATGTGCGGGTGGATCGCCAGGAATGTCCTCAGCCAGCTCGACCGCTTTGACAAGTGGAAGAGCATCGTACCCATCCACTTCGACACCGTGGGCAACAGCAGCGCGCCTCCGATGAAGCGTCCGATGGAGCCGCCATTCACGCGGATTGTCTGGTCCGCGACCGCCGCGTCGTCCAGCTCATCATCCGCTTCGTCGTCGTTGTCGTTGTCGCGGTTGCGGTCTCCGTTACCGTTCCGCCGCGCACCCGCAGCACCCCTGCGCTCCCGGCGATTCTGCCGATTCTGTCGCCGCCGTGGCTCGTCGCCCTCGCGGTTCTCGTCGATCTCGACGCGCAGCTGGGCGGGGCCATTCCCACCGAGCAATGCCCACTCAAGACGGCGCACGGGGCCCTGGTCCGCGCCGTGCTGGGGACCAAGGACCCACTGGCGCACGACCGTCATGCCTCTGTCGTATAGGCTGCGGATGAAGGGGAAGAGGATGGTGACCATGATCGGGCTCGGCGGCCACCGGATGAGGGGTTGCATTGGGTAGGCTGCGAGGTTGGAGGTGGTGAGGCGGAAGGAGCCTTGGGCACCGGTGAAGGCGGGTGGGGAGGAGGTCCAAGCGAGGAAGAGCGGGAACAAGGGAACTCCATTAAAGAATCGTGTGCGCGAGGCGAGGAGTGTGAGGGGGATAAGCGGGAGGTTGATGAAGGCGTGCCAGGGCCAATTAGTAGGGTCATCGGTCAAGAGGGCTTCGTACCTAGCAAGATCTGTCAGAACTTTGCAGGGCCCATGATGGTTATCCGGACACGCACATCTCCTGTCCAATAAACTCTTGTACGGCATACATACCGTATGATGTCAAAACGACGTAAAATCCTGTAGATACGGGTATGAGCCCGCCTAGTCAGTCGATCCCCTTCACAAAGAAGGCTGTAACACGTACCAGCTCCGCATGCAAGCATGATTGCTGTGACACTGCTAGCCGTAATAACCTTTCCCGCGACTGACAAGCTTGCGTTCAGGTGGTCGAGAAGGCGGAGGCCCCATGGACGGATGCTCGTAATCTCATACGCCGCCGCGCACTGCGGGCATTTGAGCGCGTTGCCCTTCCGTGAGGGGTCGGACTGCGCGGACTTGATCCAGTTGAGGAGGCATGCCTCATGTGCGACGAGCGTGCAGTTGCAGGGGTGCACCCAGGCGACGGGTGGCTCTGCAGGTTCTGTAGGCGGGAACGATGGTGTGAGGCTGAACGCCTTGTGCAAGGACAGAGGAAAGACGCACTGTCGTGAAGTTCTTCTTCCCTGCATATGTAGCATAACTTGACCTAATGACGAAAAGCAATCTCTGTGAGCACGTAGGTCTGCACAATCACTTGTCTGGTGAGCACACCCTAAGGTCGTCTACTGTCGGCACCCTCTCTGGTTGAGTTCGAAGAGTGGCCATCTTGACAGTCTGGGAAGATCTTCGGGGAAGTCTTGTCTTCACAGTATCTAGCAGTCAAAAAGCTCCGACAGGCTTGAACCGATATTTGTGAAGACTTCAAGGACTCCGAGACTGGCGCTGTACCTGCTGCTATGAGGGGCGCGTGTTCTTGTCGACGTCGGTGTTTGTAAGACCACGGTTCGCTGTGAAGAGATGCGTAAAGAAATGGAATCAAAGCAGTAAGACGTTCGGCAGTACGTTGCGTTCCGACAACAGGCGTTGACTGCGGTTAGGAGGCCTCTTCAAACACAGGAGCGCTTCGTCCGCATGCATGCGCATCGCACACCAACAATATATGCTTTCATTGCAACGTATAGAACATCATACGAACATATTTAAAGAGAGGGAAGACAGGTAGGAAAATCAGGGTCACAATATGTAACTACGAAGTAAGGTTTTTGAAGAACGAAGAACGTCCACGATACTAAATCTAATGCTCGTAGGGAGGTGTTTGAGCCCGGTCATCCTCCTTTTTAGCATCTTCCACAACGGGCGGCGGCGGGGGAGTCCGCGCACGGTCACGGTCTTCACGCCGCCTCTCCCTGTCCGGAGATGCGCTCCTCCTCCTCTCCTTCTCCTTCTCTCTCTCCGGTTCGCGATCCCTGTCCTTGTCCCTGTCGTCGCGGTCACGATCGCGGTCCCGCTCGCTACGGTCCCCCCGATCACGGTCGCGGTCGCGGTCACGGTCACGATCATCGCGGCGGTCGCTTTTATCTCGGCCACTGCTGCGGCGCGGACTGCGAGAGCGAGAGCGGACACGGTCGCGGTCGCGGCGGGTAGGAGAGCGCCGGTCGTAACGCCACACAGAGGAGGGAGGATTCTTCGCCCACTACAAATGAGTGAAAGTCAGAAGGGGTATTTGACAAAAGGTTGGGAGCTGACCTGGATGCTGATACGTGCGCCATCGAAATGTCTTCCGTGCCTGCCATTGCGATGAATGAAAAGTATGAGGAACATAGGAGCCCCATGTGTAGCGTTGCCACTTACATGTCGTAGTAGGCGTCCTCAGCGTCACGCGGGCTTCTGAACTCAACAAAGGCGTAACTGCGGACGGATTCGAAGGCGTTGAGCGAGCGGATCGTTTACGGGTTTCTCGAGACTGGGGGCGCAGGGTACATCGCATCGAAACGAATTCGCGGCAACGATCGATATCTTCATGGCACGGCAGCATGCCAGACGTGCGATGTGCGACATGCGGACGAGGCGTATTGTCCGAAACGAGGCTGTTTCGTGGTTCGCTCGCGGGTTTTATATTCCATCGTATCGTGCGGGGTAAAGGAAACGGAGGATCGAACTGGACGGCAAAAAAGATGCAATGAGGATAGGCAAGGACACTTACGGGTTAGAATTCGCGTGAGGGTTGCGAGGAGCAGGAACATCGCAGCGAATCAAGGGACCATACCTGTAGGTATCCGAGGACGTAACGTTGGAAGTGGAATAAGACGAAGAAGTGCAGCAGGACGTACCGTTCAAACTCATAGGCCAGGTCACGAGCGCGCGTTGAAGGATGAAAACCACTGACGAAGAGAATACGAGGCATCTTGAAGTGCGGTGAACGGTCCTTGTCACTGTGCTCGCCGTCGAGCTCGTGGTCGCGGTCAAGAGCAAGAACGTGGTCTCTTCGCAAAGCTGGCGCCGCTTTCAGCTGTTTGTGCTTGTTTGCAGCTACAGACGGCCTGGCGCTTAAGACGCGACTCAAGAACGTTAATCTCGACGGCCGTCGTGACTTCTTTCTGACGTGCACGAAGATCGTGAGCATACATGATGAGAGTTGCACAGTTATAAGCTGACCCTGAACATTCCAGATAGCCTGACGACGAAGCAGCCGCAGCTCTCGTCGTCAAGAATTATCCTGGCCCTCAGGAGGCTACCTGTGGCTCGTAGGCATTAGCGGACGCCTTTAGTTTCATTATGCGTATTAGGCAACAAAGAGCCTGAAGATGGCGCACGGACATCGGCCAAAGGAGTCAATGCGCGGCGGCCTCGAGGACAATCATGTTTGGCAAAGCCTGCCAGCCCCATTATGGACCCTGTCGCATTATTGATTTATAAAGGACACAGTATTTACTTCCAATCTGCAGACAGAATTAGTGCCACTGCACACGATCTGCCCTGGCACCGGCCATGGTACAGGTGGTCGACCCTTTGTCTTTCGCCTTTGTAGATGGCAGGACATTGGTCACATCGCGACCATTCTGCCAATCGTCTTTGAAACGGCAGCTTCTTCGTACATATGAAATGAGCATATATATATAACATCCTGGTCCTTCTGCGAACGTCAGATTTTAACTCACCTCAAACCTCGCAAGCCAACCATGGTCAGTGCCCTATTATTTCCTCAGCTCCACCCCTACTCACTCTACACATAGACAGCGCCCGTGGTACCGCGATTCGATCTTCACCGTACTCACAGTCTCAACGACTATAAGGATGAGAAATACCCCTATGAGGTTGCGGGAGACATCATCGAACAGCCGATTACCGCCCTATATGACCGCACAGAGTCAATACGTTTCTATCACAACGGTCACTTTGGTATCCGCGCCGACCGTGCCCTGTTACAATGTAATCGTATCAAATTAGAGAGCGTAGATATCCCTCCCTCTCTGACGCCGGTCTTTGAGGTCTGGCTTAAGGTGCGTCACTTTGGATTTGAGGACAGTTGGCCGTTCTATCTGACTTCTTTGTACCTAGTGGCCCGAATCATGTACGGAACACCAGATAAAGGGGAAAATCCCCTGCGACTCTCAAAACAAGCTTATTCGGGAGCGGTGTGAGGCAGAAGCTGCTTACGTCGCTGCCTTTGCTATATTAGTGTCTCGCTTTGTTCGTACCACACTGCATATCTCTCCGTCAGCCACACTAAATATCTTGCAGGGACTATCCAAAACTTCCCCCGAATCGAGTGCACTGCGGAACCCCACTCCGGTAAAACAAGAAGAAAGCTCTCAGTCCCCATCAAAACTAAGAAAAATCCTCGCAGAGGCCGGCTTGGACCTGGAGGGATTTACCCTTGAAACCATAGAGGAGCTTGGCTCCTTATACATCTTGGAGCTTCGCCCTGTTAAGGATAACATTTGGCAACCTGTAGTTTATCGCGCCCACTCCAGATTGAGTCTTGCGGAAATTGCCGAAGAATGCGGGAGTATAGGGAGAAATGGCCGATGATGACAATACTACATCCCCAGCAAGTGTACGGAACCCCTAGTCTCAGGCACCTCGAATGTTTCGCCACCCGACCAGCGATGAGCTGGCCTCATTGTTGTATGTAGTACCCTTCCAATGATATTATCGCGAGCTTAGCCTACTACCAATAGTAGACTGAATTGAAGTAAACGCCTTGTGTGTCATTGGTTGCACGACTTGGGAAATATTGTAGGGGATTATCGCGTGGACATCGCTTCGTTCCAACGTCGTGTTGAGTACTAAGTACTGTGATCGCCATACATGAATATGATACATACAAATACTCCCTATTCTACATATAGAGATGGTCGAGCGGTGCGTGACCGCATTGACTGACAGATTTCCTGCATATATTATCATACAGAGCGCTAACGCTGTCGGGTCTAACAACCTCGACACTGGATAGTCCCGATACCATGGCAAGGTCTGACATGGTCACTTCGAAAGATTGTACGCACGATGGATATGGGTGTTGGTATCGCACTGATTTTGTTAGTACTCACGTAAAGGAATGCAAGGTACAAGGCTTTACATCGCGGCCGCCACGTCAACTTTGCGATTTCGTCACGGTGGCCACCTGGCCACCTGCATATAAACTTGAAAATGCGCGCAACAACCTTCACAGCGGATTGAGTCAAGGCCACCTGCTATAGATTGATAACGCGTGTGTCTTGATGTCCACTTTCCCGATCACAACACAGGACACCTCTGGATCCCACTCTCATACTCTAGGCTACATTCTGGTCTATACTGCAAACACTCTACATCCTATCGACACTGGTGTAAAATCGTCGCAAACTATAGAACGGCTCAGACGCATAACGCCCACACGTCATAAACATGGTACTGTATCAGCGCCTCTCTGTTACGATCGACCAGGTTCAACTAACACCCCCCATGCACCCACAGGATCATGAAAAACCAGAACCAAAGCCGCAAGGACTTCACAGCTACGAAGACTATCAAGACGAGTGGCATCCATACGAGATCGCTGGTGGATCGATTATCCCACAGCCGATATACGACCCATACATCCGCTCGGAGTCGATACGGTTCATACACAACGGTCACTTCGGAATTCGCGTCGACCGTGCCCGACACGAGACATTGACTGATCTAGAGGACGTCAGTCCGCTCCCTCTTGCCATCCGACAGAAGACGAGAACCAACTTCAGGATTCAGGTAGGTTCGACTGTACGGGATACCTGGCCATAAAATAACTGACTCATTACAAATTAGTGGTACGGATATAGGGAACACCAGTTCTTTTCAATCCCTTTGCGCCGCGAAGAAGACGAAGACGGGAAAATGCCCTGCGTGGCAGATATCGCGAAGGCAGCCGCTCTCGCCGTGGAGCTATCTCTCAAAGTACGTATCATAACTCACGCCCTTGCCGTCAGCCAATAATACTAATTGTGACTTACGCAGAAGGTGCAGGGACAGCTTTTAATCCCCATACCCATGGAAACACCGGGTCCGGAACCACATCGCATACTTGGTGGGACGGAGTTCCTGTTATCCTCGCTGTACCTCCTAGAGCTTCGCCGTGTCTCTCGAGATATGTGGCAACCTGTACTCTATCATGTCCCTCCCATAGAGAATTGGACCACAGAGGCAATCGAGGACGTCATCATGTCATGATACAAATTCTGCATTCCCGATACCCTGGAAACATTGTCTAGTGTACATTCCATGTAGTTTGATACAAGTTGATACAAAATTACTAACCGTGTTCGCCAATTGACCGAGCCAAAATAGTGATATATAGTATAGTTCACACTGTACTCTATCCGGTCAGCGATGGATTCGCCCCATTACTATACCAGCTTTCCATTCCAGCAAGCCTGGCCCAATCCAAATCAATATCGGCGGTGCCCTGTACGTTAGGCTGCACGCCTTGGAGGATGTCGTAGGGCATGACCATCGATTGTGTCAGCCTCGAGTTTCCGGCGCTCGCGGTCGTTGATGCAGGCAGGCCAGAGTATGGCATCTCCATATCGGGTAAGAACGACGAGGGAACGGTGGAATGGGTAGGTCCAGGAGCGACAGAACTGCCTTGATTGTACGAAATGGGATTCGGGGAATAGTGACTTGAGCTCAGGAATGGTATGTACGCCGATCCGCTAGTCACGGGACTGGATTGGCCATACGTGGGACTGCTGTTTGCTGTATATTGCGAGTTAACAGGCGGCATCCCAAGGAAGTCCATGCCTTTCGGACAAGGTGTCTGTCCACCCGACACAGTGCTCGGGGCGGTATTTTGTGGGGGATGGTACGGCTGATCCTGTTGCTGTCGACGCTGCTGCTTCAACATGTCCTGCAGGAGGACCAAGTCTCCCTTCTCTTCGTCACTCATGTCCCACCCACCCGCCTTCCGCAAGGCCTTCAGGATAGTGATCGCGCGGCGCGCAAGCTCGCCCTGCCCGTCGTGGGCCCCATCCGCCGAATCTGCGAGCTCTTTCAACACGTCCATCGCCTTGTCCATTAACGCAAGGCATTCCTGGCTCTGAGGATGCGGCGGTACTTGAGACAGCGCACCTGCGAGGGCGACCGCGCCGTCAAAAATGAAATACGCCAGCGTGCCCGCGTTCAGCCCACCGGGGTTCGGCCACGCGAGCGCCTCGTCGTGGAAGGAGGTGGTTACGCGGGTGAGTTCAATTGCGAGTTCGATGCACCGTTCCCGCGAGGGGTTCAACATGAGCCGGGTGCCTGGACCTGGCGCCGTCCCCGGCGGAGGCAGAATGGGAGGAGAGTGCATGAGGTACGGCCGGTGGATGTTCATCAGCGCACAGAGGTACCACCCGGCGAGTGTGTTCCTCTGATACGCGTATTTCCGCTCGGGGCAGGGAGGGTCGTCCGAGTGGTCCATCGGGGCGGAGTCGTGGTTCTCACATGCTGCGGGAGAAGCTGAAGGGGAGGTTGTGCGCCACCGAAGCTTGGGTGGAAGTTGACTCTCCCATTCCTGGAACCGTCTGTCCATTTCTAGGATTGTAGCATACGGCGGAGTGTGGATACCCAGACACTATGGAGGTAGCATTAGATAGATCCGAAACAAGCGGGCTATACATTGGAGTTACCTTGTCTGCAGCATCACCGATGAGTTCTGCAAGACTGATATGATGCCTCAAAAAAAGCCCGTGTTCGTTTGGAGATCCGTCGCCATGCGTATCTATGGGCAAGGCATATACATCGAAAGTTCCCTTTGGAGCCATAGTCGGGCGCCCTAGTATAAGAGAGAAGATACTTACAAGGAACAGTCAAAATACAATCAACGCTCCATCTTGCTGTACACGCACCGGTCGGACACAATGAGTAACCACCATCCCATAACTCGCAGCTCGATCTCCGTTTTGTGCATTGTTTCCCATTTACCCCATCCTGGATCACGATGCATACCCAAAGCCTGGGCACTGCGCAAAGCACTGCATGAAGATTTTAGAAAGCGTCATCACAATGAGGGTCCTTGGAACTCACTTTCCGATCAGCTTCCAAGCCTCGCTTACACGCCCCCTATCAGACAGATACACAGCGAGGAATGCAGCCGCAATGCAACTCAATACACCGCCATTTACGACACCTTCCGAGGTCGAATATACAGGCGCCGCAAGCAAAATATCATCCACTAGCCGTCTCGCCGTCAGAGCTGCCATGAAGTATGTTGCACTGTCCTTTGCCGCCTCGCCTGAAGCAGGGGCCAACGCGAGCATCGAGAACAGTAGCGACAGCCAGTGAGGATTGATGTCCTCTTTGCATGCTGCACAGCCGCCGCCTCGTGTGCGGCACGCTGCAGTGCAACGGAGGTCGAGATGCGCCCACATCTTCTGCATTGCTGCGCGGAACCAGCGCTCACTGATACCGAACTTCCAGTTGCGCTCGACGAAAAAACCACGAAGGAGCTGGTCAACGTGGGGTCGTGGAGGCAGCTTCATGACAAGCTCGCGGATAGGCGAGGTCAAACCGAGAGGGTGCTGGGAGTGCTCAAAGTCGAGACCTGGGCGGGAAGACGTGTTAATGGGGCTTGTAAGTGACGTCGATGGATACGGGAATCGCCATGATTCAGGATCGCCGAGCTGTTAGGGGAAAAGAAGGTGGTACCGCAGGAGATATCAGGCGCTGGATGATAGAAGACTGACAAGGATCGCTGACCTTGTGGATGGCGCAGAGGACGGTGCCTGAGCCAACATACTCCGTACGAGGAGCAAGGGACAGTTGAGCAAGGGCAACGGCGGCAACCTGAACGTTGAAGTCTAGTAACGCACGAGGTCCATCCTCGCGTTGTTGGGATTTGATGGCAGTCGTCTCAAACCCTCCTGAAGTTTGCGGCGGAGGGGAGCATGAATCATGAAGTTCGGTAGAGCTTTCCGGAGATAGACTGGAGGCTATTGAAGTATCGCTATTATTGTTCACGCCTCCATCATTCGGATCCTTACTGCTCTTGGACAGTAATGCCTGCTCGAGGGCCGCGATACGTGCTGAGAGCGCTTCGATAGTCGCATTTTCCGTGTTGGTGGCAACAAGGGGAGGTCTTTGGGGCGTAGGGCGAACAACAATCGGCTCCCAGCGGCACAGATGGGGGATGCCGCGCGTAGTACAAAGGCCGCAAGGAAATTGTCGGTCACATTTCTGCAGATCATGACGAACATGGAGTTAGCATTTGCTTGCTGTGATGGGTTAAATGAACATCGAGGTAGATGGGACAATCGATCGCAGTAAACAGAGGTAGAGCACATCTGCTATAACCGCTCACTTATGAGCAAGGTTGTTCTGCAGATACAGAACTCATAGACATCTGATTTATGGGTGCTGCACACTACGATATGGGGCGCATAAATGTGGCCCCTGATCAGTGTTTGTAGACACCACGTCTTGATAGTGAAGCTTCTATCACGTCTTTCGATTATGAACCAGCCCTAACTCCTGCTCGTAACTCCTGCTCAACCTCACCTCCAAGTATCAGATGACTCACCTGTCTTCGCTTTGTGCACTCGACACAGCTAAGCCGCTGTCTTCTCCTGGTCTGTTTGACCTTTCCGCCCTGATTCGTAGCGGGCTGAGGCTGTCCTGGTGCCATCCCACTTGCGGTAGGCGCACTTGTGGCCGAAGTAGAAGACGAAGTACCAACAGTGATCCCCGACATATCTGCTGCTAGTCGGGGGTAGGACTTTATGGAACGATTGGGACTGTGGCTGTGCGCAGAAGCATGATCATGGCGGAATACTGCTAAGTGCTAACTCCTAGTTAGCGCCCGGAGCGCGGATCGCTTACTATGACTGCTCAAATAATTTGATTGCAGCTTTGGAAGCAATCACAAAACTTGTCGTTTGCAGGCCGAAAAGACCTGTTTCAACTGTGGTCTTTCCTTGCGAAGTCACAGTTCGACAATGAATCACATGAATTGAGTGCAATGAACGCGCCGCGGATAGAACTATAAGAATCCGACCAGCCCCAATGGTTTTTCTCAGGGTTTTTACTAGTAGAGATTGCTTAATATCCGCGTCGCCACGACCCTCGCAACAAATAGCTATGGCGCAGCTTTTCGTAAGGGCCACCCACAGTGGATGTGACGGTGAGCCTATCAGCTATCTCAACGGTCTCATCTCTCCAAAGCTTCACACCGGAGGCAAAGATGACCCGGGGAAACATGAGAACGACTCACAATGTAAGCCGGCGCCGATAGCAAGACTTACATATCCCGCTGACAAGCCTGAATTTGTTCGCAGTGGCACCACGTCCAGACTTGTTTGTTATTCGACGCGTCATAATGTAATATATTCTCGTGTATATAGATAAGTAGATAGTATCAACCTAGTTTGTGAGAGGACAATCAAAAAATCTGAATCTTCAATAATGATACAATAGTAGAACGAATGAAGATGAGGTGGAGCATGCGACTGTTCTTCAGACAACCCTGCACAGCACCGGTTGCCAGCTACCCCCAGAGACGTGACGAAGTTCCAATAGGACCAGCGTGTTGATAGGTACGTTGGACAACCACCAATCTGGACGGGGTTCTGAGGAGGGTGTATTGCGCATATCCTGTAGCACAAAAACAAAACAGATTAGCATCTGATAGTGGACTGATCATCTACGACTTATTTGTGCCCACATACATCCATAAATTTCTTCACCGTTCTAGCAGTAGCATGAGCCAGTCTCGCACGCGTATACCGCCGTGCTGCTGCTGTGTGATCATAGACATGGACGTTATCATGCCATGACTCGTATCCTGGCCACTATCCAGGAGCTATATTAACAATCTGGATGCACAAATGAAATGATGAGGATACATACCGATATACGCATGGCTACTCTCATGCTTCTTTCGGTCAGAGTAGGTGTATCAGTGCTGTTCTGTAGACCCCTGAAGTCCTGAGCTAATGCGTTGCTCAGCAGAATGCCCGGTCGCCCATTCTCGATAAATCGGATAGTAGGCAGACAGGGGTAGTACGCTGTTGGAGAGACATAGGCTTTCTGTGGCACCACGATTCCAGGGAAGGGGAAACCATCCGGATAATCTAGGAAGGTGTGGAAATCGTTCATGTTGCCTTGGGCCTAGCAGTGAAGAGTTGTTAAGATGGCCCAAGCGAACGACTAAAGTACCCACCATTGCGGTTAAAAAAACGTAGAAGAGATGTGTTGGTTGGTTGTCTCGAGTTCGACCTGTTTGAAAGATGAGCTGTTGCTCACCCACCGTTATATGCTTCATGCTCCATCCGACTTCCAGCAGTTAACTCGCTGGACATGCCCACCATGAGGCAAGCAACGGATTACTCTGGCCGATACAATGTAGACTGTGGGTACAAGGGTTGGTACAGCATGCGGCGAGTGAAATTTCGCTGCATGTTGACGGCAAACGCGTAGACGTGCGGTAGTCAAACAGACTAGCCAATCTGAATAAACTGTGTCTTTCGTAGGACGGGCAAGAGAGGTCCGCGTACTCCGTAAAGTTCGCAGATGTCATACGGACATGCAACTTGCACGCTATCAACAGATCTGCAGTAATATCCACGGTCGAAGAATAACAGTGAAACATTTACTTACCGTTCCGACACGCCACTTGCGTACCCATGAGCACAAGTGTGCTGCTTGGTGCCAAGACACCGGTGGTGAGAGTACAAGGTATTATCGAGGATCTTGATCTATTTCTTCTAATAATGCTGAGCCAAGGATACCGGGATACGCAGAAGTGACATCCATAATGGCGGAACATAGCTCAACCAGAGACGAGAATGCCAATTTGAATACTTGACAAATGTTCATGCGCCAGGAAGTCAAGGGACTCTAATGGCAGGATGTATTGAGGAAATCAACGATGATTTCCGCTGCGGATTGAGAAAGCTGGCTCCGAGGGTGATTCTTGTGCGGACGAACGGTGTTTGGTAATTCATATTGGCTAATCATACACAAAGAAAGGTATGTATCCTGCAGATTGTGGCTGGAGTGCAAGATAGAGAAAACCTGATCTTCTCGATTGTCATAGCAGTTTAGGATCAGATAGCATGAGCGAACTCGGAGCTTGAAGTAGCGAGCCCAGGCAACGGTGATCCCTACGAAACTTGAAGCGCCGATTCAGTCGCGGGAGGCAATGCGGAACGGCGGCGCGAAACCAGCGCCTCGGAGCGCCGACAGCCTGTGGCGCTCACTTGCTACCCAAGACTTCCATGTCCTTATATCACACCGCCTTCAGTGCTGCCTGCAATGTCCGCAACGAGTCTGCCTGAGGCAAAGAAATTGCTCGGAGGATCTGTAGAAGAGAGCCGTGCCAAACGCGTAGAAAAGCAGCAATCGCGATATAGAGACCGCGGAGGGTACGTGACGTTGATGTTACTTCGTCGCGACCTGAAAGTTGTCCATGTGCTCACTCACGCGTAATACATCGTTAACAGGATATTCGTGCCTGCTAAAACAAACCCTCTTTTAGATGTCCTTCTTGCGCGGGGGGTGAATGGAGAATCGCCTGTAAAACGAGCTTCGTCTGCCAGGCCGGCGAGAGCGGCTTCAAGATCTCCAGCGAAAGGCAGAACGAAAGTGAAGACTGTAGGGAAGTCGAGAGCCAAATCACAACCACCTCCCACGCGACCTGTTGCGAAACCCAAGAGAGGAAAGACGGCCAACGTAGTAGATGACGGCAGTGAACAGCAGTCAGTTCCAGGTGCGTCTTTCCTATGTGTGGGGATCGTAGGCCGAATGATGGACACGCTCGCAGGACCCTCCAGGTTACCCGGTACCAAACGGACATCGAAACGATCGACAACGAACAAGTCCAAATTGCCCCCCGTTGGTATGCGCGATACTTGTAGTAATCGAATTACTCTCACCTCCCATTGTGCAGAAACCGACGAGGACGAGGGCCGTTCGGTGGCGCACGAGCGAAATGCGAAAGTGGCTAACAATGATGGTTCGTTCGGTCTTCCGTATCTTCCACTTTGACTCGACTTATTGCTCATTTTGATTGCGCTTCACATAGGTACTATCAATACCGAAAGTCAGCGCAGAGCGCCGGCTGAGACCACTCGGAAACGGCGGAAGGCTCCCGCAGGTAGCGGTCACGACTCAAAGTTGGCCCTGGTGGCGCAAGCGCCGGTGGAAACGAAGACGGCGCCGAAGAGAGACCGCGGGAAGAAGGCGGATAACGGAGAAACCATTCGAGCAAGCACTAAACTAACCATGACCACGAAGTCTGAGAAGACGAAAGGCAAGCAAAAGGTCGTGGTTGAGGAAGAGGAAGAAGAGGAGCTTGAGATAATAGACAAGCCAAAGAGATCGTTGGCTAGAGGCGTGAGAAAGCAGAAGGTCAACGGTGGGGTGAAGAATGGAAGAGCAAAGGCGAAGACACAGAAATCTACGCCGACGGGAAAGGAGAAAGAGGACGCAAGGAGCATAACGGATGCTGACGAGAAAACTGCACGGGATCAGAATAGACACGTTGAAGGTCAGTGCTCTGACTGTGGTAAGTTCAGGACTGAAACTCCCGTATCATTCTCTGCAGACAGCTCTCCGCAGCTGGCTCCTCCATCTCGCGCTGGGACTTCGTCATCCCGCACCCACGCAGCCTCTACAGGCGGTTTCCAGCACGGCGCCGCCGATGGGCAGCCACAGGCGCGCGAAACGGCGAAGCGCAGGCGGCCCCAACTTTACGTACCGTCGGATTCAGAGAGCGAGGACGACATGCCACTTCGAAGACCAAAGTCTAATCTAGCACGTAGCGAGGGGGATACTACAGCTGTCGCGGACGCGAGACCTGCTAAGCGCGCTAAACACGACAAAGCGAAGATAAACGCGCCGGTCGAAACGCAGCTCGAGGAATCCGGCGCAACAAGGAAGGATAGACAACCTAGGGGTGCGACGCGGAAGAAGCATGTGGTGGAGTCCGAAGTCGAGGATGATGATAAGGAGGGAAAGCGAATATTTGAGAAGACGGCAAGGACAAAGGCAGCGAAAGGCAAAGAACGTGCTACGGCGGAGGACCAAGACATCCTCGAGACAGCAGTGAAGATGCAGAGGGGAAAGAGTGAGACGGATGCTCAAGTTGTGACTGAAGGGGCGGGCAAGAAGGGGGTTGCAACAAATAATAGAGCTGAGAAAGTATCTCGGAAGCGAAGAAAGGTGGAATTGGAGGATGTAAGAGATGCGGAGGAGCAGGGTGAAGGTAACCAGACGAGTGAGCGTGGTGCCAAAAGGAGAAGAAAGGTGGCCGAGGATAATGCAGTTGACGGGGCGGTGGCACAGGTCCCATATAATGATGATCGCAACAAGGAAGCTCAACAGTTGCCTGCAGAGATGGCAAAACACAAAGGGTAAGTCCAACACGCCTACCTCTGTCGCTCCGAGTCCAGTGGATCAACTTTTGATAGGCTAAGAATTCCTTCCAGACGACTGAAGGAAAACAGGGACGCGCTGGTGGCAAGGAAGTTGACTACAGTCGCCAAGATTCGTGTTAGAAAACCGATGGTGAGCCTTGACAGTAGCTAACGAGAGGGAAGCGCAAAGGACGGACTTGCTTATAACGCTTTTTACAGCCCCGACTATCCTTGTTTCCAACCCCTCGGATGGCGGAGGATAGCGACGATGAGATAGACTTCCTGAGATGAACCCGTCGGCGACACATCCATGCACTTCCCGTTGGACCCCGTTCTTGATGCCGGTGTTTCATTAAGGTACCAGATCGGTATTGGTGTTTATTTACCGTTGAAAACCCATCCGCGACGATAAACGACCAGGTCTCTATCAAACTCCAGAAAGGATGGTGTAAATAATGTCTGTCGCTGCAACTAGGGTACATGGTTGACGATGCCGGTAGCAGCAGGTAACACCTGATCCTCGTCCCTCCCTGGTAGCACACGTATCAGAGCATGTCATCGATAGACCACAAGCCATCGACTTACCCTCGTAGAATTTCTGCAGGAAAGTCCTTGGAGGCCTCACTGTTTGCTGCAGCAGCGCACCCAAGATGTGATCATTCTGCTTCCAATAGTTCATCGTCTCCTGATATTCCTGTCTGCCCCGCAGCGCCAGGTGGTCTATCAAGCGGACGTCCGTTACATGTCGGTTCTCCTCGAACTTCCGCCGAATGCATTGACGGAAATACGGCACAGTGATGTTAAGCGCATAGATAGAAACGATTTCGGGAGCCTGCGAGAGATGTATCACGAACGCGGTGAGCTTGAGTTATGTTGCGGGTTCCGTCGGACACGAAAGACGCACTGAACGGTACCAATCGCGGTACAGCTGGATCACTCTCGCTCGCGCCTCCTCCGGCGAGTGAGAAAGTCTCGTCATTCGCGCAAGGCGGGAAGGTATAGTGGTCATTGTGGGCTCGAAGTGAGGGGTGTGTTCGTGCTAGTGAACGGTCTTGGTCGTAGGTCGGCGAGCAGTCGGGTGTCCTGAGGCGCCCGCATTCGAACTCCGTGGCGCCCGCGGCCACTGCGCCATCAGCCATCTCGATTCTGCAGGTCTTGTGTCTTGTCTTCGCCCATCTCGTCCACTCTTCGTTCGCATTCAACATCCTCGCACAACACATTCAAACGCGATGGCACGAGGAACATTCAAGCAGAAACGTGGTGGTGGCAGAAAGTACGTCTTCTGTCCCGTAATCTGACAATAAAATACCTTGCTGACCTTCTTTATTTCGCTCTCTCCAGTTTCAGGTATGCTACCGATGTGATCGATTGAACAGCTCAGGTTTGACATGGCTCTCAGCAAACATCTAGTATTGGATGAGGAAGGTACCGCTGTCTCAGCGGAAAGCTTGTACGTCGTCCGCAACAATAGAGACAATAGTCGTTATCTGATTCCGCGTCTCTGAAGACGTCGCGCAAAGAAGGAGGCCGAGGATGAGGATGATTCGGATGAAGAAGAGGAGTCTTCCGAAGAAGAATCTGAAGAAGAGGAAGTAGCAGGAGCGAGTCAAGCTGCCCAGCCTGAGCTTACTCGTGCTGAACGCAAAGAGCTGAAGAAGAAGAAGAAGGAGCAAGCCTCGCAAAAGAATGCGAGCGACGAAGAAGACAGTGATCAAGATCCACTATTTTCAAACCCGAATATCACAGTAGGCAAGAAGATGACCATCTCCGATCTCAATGCACCACGACAGCTCTCGCGCCGTGAGAGGTACGTTAATATTCGCATTTGATCCATATTTCGTACCTTCATGCATGCGTATATAGGGAAGAGAAGGAAGCTGCTGAGAAGAAGAAGGCGTATTGGAAGGTAAGTTGATCCAATCTGCTGTGCATTCATATTGATTGCAATTCTTCGCCCCTGAAGCTACACGAACAAGGCAAGACAGATCAGGCCAAGGCAGATCTGGCACGCCTTACCAAGATCCGCGCTGAGCGTGAGGCAGCACAAGCTAAGAGAAAGGCTGAAGCAGAAGGTATTTTGATTTTTTGTGGGTGAAGGCATTTACTAACGATTGCACTTGGAAGCCAAAGCCGCAGAGATCGATGTTAAGCGCAAAGAAGCTGCTGCTAAGGGTAAGAGACTCTAAGCTTGTCAATATCATCAACGAATCGCGAAGCTGTATCACAATTATGTACTTGTTGATTGCTCTGCCTAAGTTACAATCGGTGGTTTAATGGTGCTGCGGGCCTTGCCGTGTTGAATGTCAAATCCTATGCACACTTGACTGTGCGACACGAGGTGCGCACATGTTGGTACTGTTATCGGCGCTTTCTAGAATCCAGCAACTTTTTGGTGTCAGAAATGGCATATTTGCATCGTGGTCATGACGTTGGACCCTTTCTGCCAATGCCCGATATGGTAAGCCTTGTCGTTACCTGTGTATTCCAGTGATATTCAGCGTACTGCCAGGTTCAACCTCCTTCAGCGATCCGAGAAGCACGATCGGTCGTGTACACCAAGGGCAAATCCAGCCAAGGATGTACAGGTCCCCGCATTGTTGGGCTGTTGTCTTCCGTTCTTTAAAGTTACCGACGTACAGCAGCTGCGCCGTGCGCATTGGAAAGGGAGTTCAGGTGCGAAATATCAAGCTGTCCCTGCCGCTGACATAAGTCACGGGAGACGCAATTTTTCCAGAACGTGTCCAATTACAATGATGCTGTTCGGCTCTATGCGCCGTACGACGTCGCAGGTGCGTAAACGAGCTGGATTTCCTGTCTCATCGTATCCAGAGCTTTTCTCAGACTGCTCACGCACTCTCGGGTGTGTTAGCCACGTCATTCCGACCCGCGGGCTTGAGGATAGACTTCGTTGATCATCAAAGTTTTGACATGGATTGGACGCGCGACTCCTCTCGCAGGCGGATATCGACTGCAGAGCACCCTCGTCACCGGCCTCACAGGAAGCATTGTATTGCAACACCGATAGACGGTGGACAGTACACGGTGGTAAGGATAGAGATGCTGTACGTCAGAACGAGCATACATAAATGCTGGTGAGCTCGACTTGGGCCAGAGTGTCATCCGACTCTCATTCGCCACATAAATCCCTGGTATCTGCACGAAAAACTATATCATAATGGTAAAATTGCATCTCCGTCATAGAAGGCTTCCTACTCACTCAGCGTGTCCCAGTCCCGAGCTAGCTACCACACTTTTGTCGACTATGAGGGCACCGCTATTGCTAACTCTCTGCCGGGCATAATCGTTCCGCAGAGGGTCTACGCTCCTCCCCATCCTCAGGCCAATTTTCATCCTCAGCGTCCTATCACTTTCTTCGAAAACGGTCGCCCAGGCATAAACCTCGGCCGGGCGTATGCAGAGAACTTCGCAGGGTTAGCTGACGCAACCAGGCAGGTTGATTTTCCAGCCTCAGGAGGGGTCAAGATAACCGTACGCATCAATGTACGCTTCCTGTCTCAATATGTTTATACCTTCCAACGAATTCACAAAATCGTCTCACATAGCTGCCAGGATATCCGGACTGGTCTAATCAAGTCCATACGCACACACATGCGTCCGTCAGCCAGCCCATCACTAAAGGGAAATTGGCCAATACTCTTGCTAGGACCATTTATCTTTGTTTGACTGTAAGTTTGATAAATAGCTTATGCCCTTGCGTTGACTGTTTTTCCACAGGATAACACCCATACCCGATCCACAGAGTCCAGGTCCGATTGGTGGGTCAACAACATGCCCTTCAATAACCTCGTCCTTCTGGAGTTGCGCCATGTGTCTCCTGGAAGCTGGCAGCCCGTCATCTGCCGTATTACCTGAGTTGTTTTCATGCACCGATTACTGGATAGTGGCGTGGTATATGACTTCGCGTTTTAGCGATTATGATTCAGAGGTCAAGCCAGGTCTTAGATTGGTTCAATTCGCGCCCATCAAATGGTTCGCGATCCTGGCTTGTTTCTTGTATACGTAGCAGTAGACACCTGGTTATCTAAATTATCCACCTTGCGCACATCGAGAGCCTGTAGAGCATAGCCCGTGTCTTGGAACGATAACAGCCAAGGTCGTGACTCGTGAGGTCGGATCCATTCCAGCTTCGGGATGTGAGATCGAATTGAACCGCAGATCGCGACCGAGCCGCCAAGCGCCTGTCGCTATATACGCGTCCCGTCAATCCGTGGCGCGCGGAACTTGAGATCACAGAGACCACCAATTGAGAAGTCAGTGCAATGGACTGGACTCATTGCAACGCGGCGTTGTCTTCCGCAAACGAAGTGTTTGAGTGATTTCTGACTATGTTTATTGTCTCGGGAGTGAAATGCTGATGGCGGTTCGTGACAGAATTGGGTAGTTCGCTATCATACGCAGCGACCCAGATAGTTATGATGAATTCCCTACTATCCCACGCTTACTCCAAGCCAGACACTGTCCAGGAGGCAGCGATATTCGTCCGACCGGTTGATAGAAGGTGCCACGAGGAGAACTGAGTACGCTTCGCTGCTTTTGTGTTATGGACGCGGCGTCGTTGTTGCCGCACGCATTTCGCCACCTGGGGAATGCTACCACGCGTAGGGGTGATGTGCGGGACGCAGTCTAACTCAATTCCAGATAACGACACTGGCCAGTAATGTAACATTCTATCACAAAGCTATGCCTGCAACTATGTGGCGACGGACCGACGCAAGCTTCCCCTCGGAGAAAACAGTACCGATTCGCCTTACGGCTGCGAGCAAAATGACATAGTTCCATAGAACCTATGTGCTTGCATTGGCATCCTTTGTGCCAGTGCTCTGCGAGGTGCGGTCCCGGCGAGCGCTCCGTTTAAGCTACCTCGGTGGCGTTATAGCGTAAAACTTTTCAAGAGGCCGAGAGGATTTCAGGAATGCCTCCAATGATGGACTTTGGGGCTGCGCTATCCGATAATGGAGGTATGCAATGTGGCGAGCGGTATAGCTCTGAGTCAGTGCATATAAAAGAATGGACATCTCTCCTGTCATGTCAGAATCCTCGGGCCTCTCGGTTCTACCAGTACTCGAATCGCCATCCTCTTCCAACTTCTTGTCATACAAATGGTTCGTTTGCTTTTTCTTCCATCCGGAAATCAAACGACTGACGTCGTTTTCTCGACAGAGCTATCACACGTTCCTTGACATTCAACATGTGCCTGCAGGAGGTATTGTCGTACCGCAGAAGGTTTATACTTCCGGCCACATCTTCCAAGTCGCCCCTCCCATACAATTTACGGAGTACGGACATCGTGGTATATCTTTGAGGAATGCTTTCGTCGAAAATTTCGCCGGCATGGTGGATGGTACTACCCTTCCTGCTTTGGCACCTGCAGGTACCCAGAGAATTGCCACCCGTATTGAAGTGAGGTTCATTGCTCACCTCCCTCACATAACTTTGCTTACACGTTCTCAGTGGCCTGGGTATGGCCCTTGGTCCCTGAACATGAACATTGTCGACCGCACGCGGGCAGCCAATCCAATCAATAAAGCAAAGCTAGCTCATAATATTGCCCGAGCAGTCCATACCTTTATGCAGGTAGTGTATTAACCGCTATCCAAACTTTAATGGACGCTGAAGTGACATTTAACACAGGAAAATGCCGCCGCCGCAGCTGTTGGTGCTGCAGGCTGGGAGATTAGAAATATCAACTTCGATAATCTTTACCTGCTCGAGTATAGGCATGTGTCAACTGGTAGCTGGCAGCCTGTACTTTTCTATGTCCCGTCGCACGCTTAAGGTCCACATGCGATGGAAAATGCCTCACCATTTTCCTTTTGCATCTATGCCCAAGTCGTGCTGCGCCGTCTTCCTATTTATATCCTTCGTGTTGTAGCTATTCATGTGCCTCTCGAATATTTATATTGATAGCTCAATGAGCACATACATTTATATCTTGATCGCTGCATTTGTGTGACCTAGAAGTTGACCTGGGTTTTCGGGGTCCCCGGTCGTTCAGTAGGTGTATATTTGCGCTTGTTAGCGCCCACGCCACAAATTGATTCGAACTCTTTTTTCGATTGAATCAAAGCGATGTTCAACTAGCAGGTGGCAACCAGCACCGTGACCCCCCCCCCCTTCTCTCTCCTCGTACAGTCATCATGCTCGCTATCCTGAGCTCTGGCGTAGCTCTCGTTGTTGCAGTTATTGTGTGTTTTGTCTCTACTATGCTCATATCGCTATCTAGAATCAAGATATCCAGTCATACGGGATCAAATCATTGCAGACCAGCAGCGGCATATATCGTCGAGAATCGGGTATCTCATTCGAGAGTACTTCCGAGAGAATCATCACACTCCTTTTCATATCCGACATTATTCCTCCTTGTGTCCTTGAACAGCCTAGAATCGCACGCTCTCGATCACGGCGGAGGGTGGCTCTTTGGCTACGGCGGTATCTCCTTTCGTGTAACTGGGCTGCGATCTTCCGGATACCTCCAAGAAAATGACTGTGCAGGCACTACTATCAAAGCGAAGCTCAAAACACTGCTGATGGAACGCGGATATGAAAACGACGAAGACATCTTGGAGGACGCTTGGATGTTAACCATGCCAGCCTATCTGGGCTTTGAGGGGCTCAATCCTCTTACAGTGTACTTCTGCTATAGAAGTGGTGATATGACTCCTTGGGTAATTGTTTTGGAGGTAAGTTTTGCGCATACACTATCTTCATGTTGATGAGGATGCCTGCGCTTAGATTCACAATACTTTTGGAGAGCGTCACGCCCACGTCCTCAAAGTAGGCGACAAGGAAGATTCGGTTCCGGTCGCAGGGTCAGTCATCACCCGTTTGCATTTCATAAAATAACCCGCTTTCTGTACGGCGGTTTTGGCATCCTGAAGCTGACTCGTCTCGCAGCTTTCAGCATCAGTGGACTTTCTCTCGCGGATTCCATGTTTCCCCATTCAACGATCGGAGTGGGAGTTACACCGTTTCTGTTACGCTCCCGCATCATAATCCGTTCCCTTGTTTGGACCAGCAAACAGGGGACAGCTCTGCGCTCCTACATCCAAAAGTGCGGGTCAGCCTGCACGACGAGGAATCCTCCCCTGGCGATGTCGGGCAAGTCAAACTCCAAGCAACGATGCGCCCCACGTCAGTTGTTGCTCTTACTTCGAAGAATCTATCCAAGGCATTACTCAGGCAACCTTTTGTGCTTTTCGCATCTCTCCCGAGAATCATATATCAAGCGTGGATTCTACACTACCGAAAGCACCTCCCAGTATATCCTCGACCGGAACCTCTTCCTACTATGTCTGCCGTAGACGAAGCTGACAGTGGTGCCGGTACCAGGTCAAGCGGAGGGATTGGGTGGCAATCTGAGACGTGGGTCCAGAGATGGGCGAGAATACAAATGGAGACGCTTTTGAAGGAGCAGGTGCACAAATTGCAAATCTCAGTGACCTTGGTTTCTGGTAATCCCTTCATTGCTCCCAAGCATTTTGCCAGCCAAGCCTCGGACCAGACACTCACTATTTCCTACCTGTCACCCGCCTTCTTTACTCTCGTTCTAGAAGCTCCGTCGGCGCATCACGCTTTGCTACTTGGAAAAGTATCGAAGCTGTTTGCTCCATCTTCTACAGATCTATTCTTGCTTGTTTTCCGCAATCCCTCTGACGACAGCATTGTTGAACGCCATCACACTTCCGTTTCTACTACTACCGTGGCCCAGCATCTTCGCCTCTATTCTCTGCCAACGTATATTCATGACCACTCAGCTTTACCTGTACCGCGTTTACACCCGCTCGACTCAGACACAGTCTGCTTGCAGTATCTCGCCACGCTCATCTTCTTGACCTCTCGTATATGGACCAAAGCACTGGAAGAGAAGCTGTATACGTTCATGCGCGTGCGATTCGTGCCTGGTCAAGAACCCTGGTCTCAATGGATCCTTGTCAACGAATATCTTACGCATGCTGTAACAGACTAATCAATCAATTTCGCTCCCTATTTCGGTCTTTGGTACAGCTCACGCTCAACCGCTTTCTTGTTTTACCCCAGTGGACCGGGTTCGTGGAAACAATCGACAATGCACAAGAAACGGATCTAGCCAAGGTCTCGTACCTTGATCGAACCTATCACTTGACATCGAGGATCCGCAATACTTCCTTGGTTGATATGGAGTGGAATTTTAATCTTAGTCCATCATTCTTGAGTTGCGACTAGTCGTTGAACGTGACTCCGGTCCTCCTGCTATCAAACTTATCTCGCGTAACTCCAAGCGGAGCGTACTCTGGTCCGTATAGGATCTCAATAGCTGATACGTTTCGCGGTCTTTGCATTCAGTTTTCAATAAACGGCTATCCCGATCCCAAACACGCGCAGGCGGACTTCTGGGATAGGTACGATCGTTCACCTCCAGCTTGAGTTACTTCTAAGATATCAACCCGTTCTCATAGATTCCCTCAAACTCGACGAACAGCATATAGAACGTCCAGGACAGATAGATAAGTTCTTACAATGCGGCGGTCATCGCAACAGCCACTTCTCTTCACTTCTGTCTGTGGGATAGCGCTTAAGTTGAATCCACAGGCGCTGACAGAAAGATTTGGTTTGATCAAGCGTCTTGCCCGTTGAGACCATTCATCACGATGGAATGGTATGGCCAACATAGACCATCCCCGAGGCTGGTCATGTACGCTCTACTCATCCCACGCACGCGCCATACGGTGAGAATGGCACAATTACAATCACTGTTCTCGTGAACGAGCCGCGCTTGAAGCAACTTGAAGCATTGAAAACCGCACATATCTTGTCGATAGATTGCGCTCAGTACGTGTGTATTATAGAGGGTAGCCAAAAGCTAACTATCATTGTCTGACATTTGTAGCAACTCCGTGATTCGGAACAGCATATTCTTCGTTACAGTGGTTAACAGAATCCTTTACGTTTGGGCGCGTTCGAGGCTGTGATGCAACTCGGGTCCCTTTGTGGTTGGCCGACCTTTGACCTGTTCTTTCCATTGCACATGACCGGTGAGTGGCCGATCTGCGGTGTGCCTGCGTGATCAAATGCTCTCACAAAGTCTTTGAATCGACTGATGGCTTCGCGTCTACTCATGCATAGGACCGGGGAACAAGTGGTCATTTCGCCCGTATCTGGGGTCTATATAAGAAGAGTGGAGTACTGCCACTGCCAGCAGCACGTTCAGCTGCAATCCCGAGCTCATCAAGAACGCCCTCTCCTGTACATCTCTTCAAACCATGTCTTCTGCCGATGCAGAGTTTGACATCATCTTCGCTGGAGGTCAGGGTTATGCTCGTGACACTTGTGTTCACTTTCCCTGACTTTTGGATGCTGCTACAGGTGGAACCAGCAGCTGCCTTATTGCCAGCCGTCTCGCCGATGCGGACCCCTCGCTGAAAATGCTCATTGTGGAGGCCGGACCGCATACTCTGAACGACCTGTCGCACATCCAACCAGCTCTCTACCACACACACCTGGTACCCAACAGCAAGACGGTAACATACAACCAGGCCAATCCCGAGAAGGAGCTGGGTGGCCGCCAGCTTATCGTCCCGAGCGGTCACTGCGTCGGAGGCGGCTCTAGTGTCAACTGTACGTTTTTTGGGAACCTTCCTTCCTAAAACAGATCTTGAACTCAATCGTCAGTTATGATGTACACGCGTGGGTCTGCTTCTGACTATGATGACTGGGAGACCAAGTACAACAATCCTGGCTGGGGTTCGAACGACATCATCCCTCTTTTGAAGAAGGTACGTACAACGTGTTTCAAGCTGTACTTCCCGCACTGAAATCACTACCTGGAAGACCGAAACCTACGAGATCGCATCCGGAAAGGATACTCATGGATACTCTGGCCCCCTCAAGGTGTCTTACGGTGGTGCATTCACAAATGTCGGAAAACACTTCCTCGATACTGCGGTGAAGTACGACCCAAGCCGAGGTACCACTGACGATCCGAACGGCATGTATACCGAGACTGTCGATAAGTATGGTGTAAGTAATTGTTCATGTATCAATCAACTACGGATGCTTACAGTATGCACGACAGAGATGGCAGAAGTGCGTTGAATCGTGATTACTTTGCTATTGAGCCCCCAACTTATGCACTTCAGGTGGATCGACTCGAAGGCCGGATCCCGCTCTGACGTCCCCCACAACTTTATCTACAACAAGAACCACAAGAACATCACTATTATAACGGGCCACCTCGTCAAACGCGTTGTCTTTGAGTCAGTCCCGTACTTTCCTCAGACGAACAATAGCCTCATACGAGCTTACAGATATAAGCGTGCTGTTGGTGTGGAATACACTGAAAGCCCTAGAACTTATCCTAACACCACTGGCGAGGTTTCCTTTGCCCGTGCTCGTCGTCTTGTCGTCCTGTCTGCCGGATCGTTCGGTTCTCCCACCATTTTGGAGCGCTCCGGTATTGGCGCCAAATCGGTCCTGGAGCAGAGCGGTGTGGAGCAGCTTGTGGATCTTCCGGGGGTCGGAGAAAACTACCAGGGTATGTAACAGGTCGCTGCTGCACGTGTTTCATGTTATTGATGCACCACCTTCTTCTTCTCAAGATCACAATGTCATTTTCTGCCCTTACCTCGCGAGTGAGGATTCAGAGACGCTCGATGCTATCGTCCGTCACGAAGAGCCCGAGTTCAGTAGTACGTCCTTCCGTGCTCAGTCAACTGTCGCTGAAAGGACCTGACACGTCGCTCAGAATGGAACGAGCAATGGCACAAGGACAAGACTGGGTTGATGTCCCACAAGTACGTTGAGTAACGAGTTAGACTCGCCGCTACTGACGGATGTGAGCAGCGCTTTGGACGGTGGCGTGAAATTGAGGCCTAATGAGCAGGAACGCAAAGCAATTGGCCCTAACTTCGACAACAAGTGGAAGGAGTTCTACCTGAATGCACCGGACAAACCCGCGATGTACTTCGGTCCTGCATCGATGTGAGTAACACCCAGTTGCGCGTTATCTAGCTTACGGTACACTTGCAGGCTTGTTGGTGATATTCTGAGCACACCATTCCGCAAGTACTTTGCCATCGCCTACTACCTCCAGTACCCATCTGCCCGCGGATTTGTTCACATCCGATCCGGTGACGATCCTGCTGTTCCTGCCTCATTCGAGACCGGATACCTGAAACAGTTTGTACGGTCACAAAGCCTGTTGATCAGTGCTTACGTGCTTCCTTCGCAGCCCGGATGATTTGGCATTGATGAAATGGGGCTATAAGCGTGCGCGCGAATACGCACGCCGCATGCCCTGCTACCGCGGCGAGTACACGCCCTGGCACCCGCAGTTCGCTGAGACGAGCGCTGCGCTCTGTCACGATGACGCACGTCCCGTACCGATTGATGCGCCAGACATCGTGTACTCGGAAGAGGATGACAAGGCAATCGAGATATGCACGAGAAAGCACAGTACGTACACTTTCCACAATAATGTACTGATGTGCAGAAGGGCTGAATTGACTTGTGCTCTCAGTTAGCACCACGTGGCATGCGGTAAGTATCGCGGCTCTTGCTCTGCCTTTGTAATGGGTACATGATATTCATGATCTCGTTAGCTCGGTACTTGTGCGATGAAAGCCCGTGAAGAGGGCGGCGTGGTCGACTCCAGGCTCAACGTATACGGTGTGGAGGGCCTGAAAGTGGCAGGTGAGTGGACACACGCTTCGCTTCTTGCGTTTCGCTCACCGTCTTCATTTGCAGATCTCTCTATCCCTCCATCTAACGTTGGAGCTGTAAGTTGCAGATCGTCTTTCATTATCACGTCACTAATGCTGTCACAGAACACTTATTCTACCGCTCTTGCCGTTGCGGAGAAGGCTGCTGTCATCATTGGCGACGACCTGGGCATCAAGGGCGTGTAAATTTATCAAGCTGGCTGCCTATTCTAAATGAATGTATGTATATGTGTGCTAGCATTCCTCTGGTATCTGTTGTACATATGAAAGTTCCCTATGTCAATGCATTTCATATGGCCACCCAAATTCTAAGCAAGCCTTAGTAGAAGCTCAGGATCCTAGAGGTCGAAACCATCATATGCATCGCTAGCACAGTGGCGAATATGAGATCGTCAATGCTCACTGTTCATCTGAAGTCGTCAACGTGACACGAAGATAACCTTAACAGAATCTGAAGGATCCCGCCAGTGCAGATAAATGAATCAAGGTCGCAACTGATGTTTCCCGGCTTTGAAAGCTAGTGACTACCCGGGAGCTGGTGTCGTCTCCTGCACATACTGGAAAATGGACGATTATACGACACTATGTCTTTGCATTGGGCCTTGCATGTGGGCTTAGGCTTGTCATAATCTCGAACAGAAAACATGGAATCATCATCGTATTGTGCCCATGACTAGTGGTACATCCGAGCAATACAGCCTGTCCAATTCCTTTGACAATGTGGATTCGCTCATCCCTGCCAGATGGCGGGACCAGCTACGACCAGAGGTCAGCGCGAGATTACATATACGATTCTAGAGGATTACTTACGAGCCTGGTAGCCGGTGAAGTTACTCGGGAGGTCGTAGATGTCGATAAGGATACCGGGCTCATACTGGCAAGTTTATCATCAGTCCAGATAATAGGTATGACAATTTCCACTACTTACACCGGTGTACACTCCCGGAATAGAGACGAGGGGTCCAGGGGTACCGTTTCCACCGTTGACAACATTGACCTGGGCACAGCCGATGTAAAACTGTGCACCGCCGTAGGTGCTCGCAACGTGAAGCGCGATCTGTCGGGACATAGTGAGCCACCAGTGAGAGGATGCACAGACTTCTAGGCACCTGTTCAACACGAATGAGGTACTGGCCGCTGGGCAAGCTCTTGGGGAGAGTCAACGTGAACGACGTTTGGGCTATTCGTGCCGGGTCAATGTCTATACTAATATATGGATTGCTGCCTTTAGCGACTCACTTTGAGAGGGGAATGTCAATTGCCCGTTAGCATAGGTCGGGGACTGTTGGTAGATTTTGAACCAAGTCTGCCCGGTTCCAGCGTCAGGAGAGTTAGCAGCAGGAGAAGCCGGGGACATCATGACATCAAGGTACTGGAAACAATATCAGATTGACCTGGACTGCTTCTAAACAATTAAACAGCGTACTCCCGGGTGGTAGATTGTGTTATCCTGCGAAACAAGATGGGTTAGTGATTGAGTAGTATACAACTGGACGAGATGACAAGCTCACGGCTGTACGATGCGTGAATATCGAGATGAATCAAGTCGCGGCTAGAGACATACCTTGGAAACCAACGACCGACCCGGCTTCGACAGTAGCGATGCTGGTAGCAGGAGCGGTGTTTTGGAGGTCGAGCTCATAGCAGCGGAACTCAGGAGACGTCACACTGGTGACCTGTTGGTATGGGATAGTAATCGTTGACACAAAGGCAGGCTGGACGCGCTTACCGGGCCTTGAGAGTTGTAGTTGGCCGTCTCACGGACATAAACCCAATCCTAAAATACATCTGAGCCCTCATGAGGAAGGAAGGGCGAGACGACACTTACAGCAGCCGTGGTACCTGTGAAGGCAACAAAGGTTTCTATCAAGTGTGACGTAAAATTATACCTAGTGCCTCGCACCGTTGGAAATGAAGTTAGGGAAGGTATCTGCAAAGTTCTCATTGAGACAACAGTGCAAAGACAGGGACATAGATATGAACTTACAGTGCGCAGCCACGAATGGGGCGAGTGTGGAGGCGAGGACAGCGAAGAAGGCCTTCATCTCGAGTGAATAGCTAGGGGTGAACAGCTTTGAGCTGAGGTTTTGGGAGACATCCTGACCCACCTTATATAGAGGGTCCGACTATGTGTTGCACTCATAAACGAAAGCAGTCAGCATAGAGATTTTCCGAACATTGTGCCTATCAGGTCTATTCGCTGGTGTTGCCAGAATAGACGAGGCAATGGCGTATACGACAACATATGCGTTCCCTTATTCAATAATAGACTGTTCTTCCGGCAGAGATGCCAGTGATTAGGTACTAGGATCGTGGGGGAGGGTGTGGGGAAAGCATTCAAACTCGGAAGAGACAGAAGAGCATTTCATCCGAATATGGGCCGGCCGCTGAGGTTTTCATTGGCTGCTTAATTTGCGTAGAAGACGGCTCGCAGCCGCAACCATGAAGTTACTGGTATCATCACTGAATGACCCGAACATAAGCCATAAGCGGCGTCGGCAGCCTCTTGATGCGACAATACGCATGTCATTTGACATACGCAACAAGGCATGTTCAGCATGCAAGTGGATAGCCATTTGCGTAATTTTTCCGCCACGGCACACATGCTTATGTATGCTATGATGCACTAGCTTCAATGAACATGTTCGAAGAGGTGGAATGAATTTACCTCGTTAGCTTTCGGCATGTTACTGAAGCATGGGATAGACCCCATGGGAGTATTACTGACTATTGATAACGTTGATAGCCTGTGAAAGCCCTTCGAGCAGCCATGGATATCGCTGAGATCTAAGGTGAGCACATACCTAGTTTATTATTAGTAAATCGATGAACCTATATCAATGTACTCACCTTAGCTAGAGACGATGTGATTTGCATTTTCCTTGCCGCTATTCATAAATCACGATGTTGATCTATACGGCCTGACAAACATCGAGGATTCTGGATAGCCCAAACACGAAATTGCTGATACGAGTGAACCAAAGGTACATCAAACTAGTCGAGGATGCAGCTCGCGTATATTCATGCATACTTCAGGATGGAAGAGCAAGAGATGGAAGCGGTGGGTTTCATAGCGTGGCAACGGGGCCTTCGTCTCGAGTCAAGTGTTGGTGAGACACACTAGACTGGGGCCCGATTCAAGGTGGGTCGTCTACGGTGTGGGCTTGAAGAGTCATCGCTTATATCTGAACAAGGTACACTGCGTTAGCTCTACGATGATAAACAACTCACGATCAAATACCTACCGAGCGGGGCCTCTTTCGGCAAGCAGCAGTCTCCTTCCCATCCGTCTTAGAGCTTGAGAGGGCGGCACCTCGACATATTTTGGCGCTAGTCATTGTATTATGTAATGTGCTATGTAATGTTTTCTATATTCGGAACTTAATTCAAACACCGTAACCTTATCCCTCTCAAGCTCTCTAAGACGGCTGGCACCAAACACTAGTAAACAGCGGGCTCCGGAAGCTAGACGCGCGAACAACTGCCCCGTTTGGACGCGTCGCCCGCCGAATTCAGCGCGTTCGTCGCGTCGCGCTTCGCTTATGTGAATGCAATATGTCGGATCGCAATGCTGCCATTCGAGATGCTCTACTATACCTTCAACACAACTCCATCACTCTGAGTGAGTTGCTTATTCCCGTACTGTTGTATTCGCACAGCAATCACCCCTTTCCATTTCTCCTCAACGATCTTGCACGACGCGCTCCAGAAATCCTCTCTTCCATGTATTTTCATCCCGCCTGCAATGAAATGACGCTTGGATGGGCCAAGAATCTGGTTGAGCGTCGGTATTCTGATGCCGTCTATGCGCTATCACGCGAACAAAACGGCTGGCACTTCAACGCAGCCCATACCCAGCCTGATCAGATTGGAAGCTTCCGTCTAGAAGACATGGCCATTGAAATGCAGCGACTACAACCAGACCTATGGTCCCTTGTACAGGCGTTGATCGGAAGAAGCAGTGGTCCAACAGAGGGCAGTATGGACTGTGATTCGGACTCAGAAAGCGAGGCTTCAGACGATGAGTGGGACTCGGACATCGATTCAGACTCGGAGCAGTCAGATTTGTGGAGAGATCTGGGAACATGTCGTACATTGCCACAGAGGAAACAGGCGAGGAAATGGGATGCCCTGATAAACATTGTATGTACTTATTCAAATAGTCAGGCTCAAGTACCCCACTCACAGTAGACATTCATAGCGTACAGTCACCATTCTTTGTATCTTGATGCAGAGTCGTGCTCAAAAATGCAATGCCTTTCAAAGTCTGATGGGCATCTTTTTGCACTCGTGTAATGCTCCCGAGAAGATCATCAAAGTTCTTGCCCGTATGGGCACCTCAATCTCCCTCACTTCGATTCATCGGTCTATCAAGTTGATGTCAATATCTTGCATGGATGAAATTCAGCGCGTTGGCAGTTCGTTGCTTGCATCGTGGGCGTACGACAACTTTGACGTCAAATTCAACACGGGAGTTCCGACTGTAGAGGGTCCATCTGAGACGTTAATTCATCTCACGTCTGGAACTCTTCTCGAGCTCGACCATGGTGTAATGCTGGAGGATCTTCGATGTTCACAGCTACTTTGGGATCGAAACCCGGACAATCTGCTTGCGTCTGATCCACGCCACTTCGATCCTTACAAGACATATCAGTTTCTCTATACGCTACATGCTGAAGATGACACACAAGAGCTGACGCGTCGTGGTCGCTTCCGTGCTTGGTTTTTCAAGAAGATGCTATATGAATATGGGCCAGCATTCTTTGCGCAATTCAAAGAAGGTCTGCCCGATCCTGAGGGCGTGGAGATGATTCCGGTCACCAAGCTCAGGCATGTTCCACTCCGCGCAATGGATCGTAACCAGTCGAAGATATCTGGAAACATAGACGCAATATCGGACATGCTTGCTCAGGCAGGTGTCGGTGATCCTGCCGATCCTGGAAGATTTGCGCCAGATGACCTGACAGATATTTCGGAGTTTGTCCAGTTAGTCCACGGCGACCTAGGTACCATGGACAAAGTCATTTCTGCGATGGAGCGGTGGGCAATTGAGCTATCTCCCAGAGATCGACTTCAATTTATCACCTTCGTACTGGGCCTGTTTCACCTCAAGATGGCGGCAGCAGATGCCATTTGGAGAATCCTCGTTACACCGATTGCAGCACGAGCTGATCAAACTAGCTTCTTCTCACTGGTGGGCAAGCTTCGCCCAAGGGAGACAGCCAGACTGTCGAAAACACCGAAGTTTCGACAGCAACATCAACTTATTCGAGATGTTTCTGTCCTTCTCATCCTCAACGCCTGGGACACGGAGGTGCGGAAGAGAAAGAAATTGTCTCTTGAGGAATGGGCCAAATCCTCTCCTAGTCTGTCTTTACAAGAGATAGATGAGATTGCACAGACACTCGTCAAGGGCTACGTCGAAGGAGAAGGTATCAATATGTTTGAACTACGCAGCAAGCCTCTGGAGTCACGCGATCAACAGCGCGAGAACACCATACGTGTTGCCAACTATCTTCTTCTCTATGAGGAGTTAGCGTATGCTATGAACGCCGGGGATATTGGACGGGTGGAGACTCTATTTCAGCCTTGGATTCAATTATTCAGGGCTACCGGCAAACATAAGTATGGAAAGAGAGTCCTCCTCTTCGTGCATCAGTTGTATTTTGTTTTTCCCGAAGGCCTGCGGTACGTGAACAGTGACAGCGGTGAAGGCATTCTCACGAGGTCTCAACAGGCGAGCGATCCGTTACAATATACTTGTGAATCCCACAGGAAGGCCGCACCACTTTCGTGCCGTAGACTGGATTGTCGAACTTCTGAATCTCTACACGAAGGTCATATACGGGGGTGAAGGTTCAACGTACACAAAAGAAAGAATCTTACTTGAGTCCCCGCTGGTGCTGGTTTACCGAAACAGTCACAGCAACTTCGAGCGGAACTTGCACCTCCCCGGACTCACACATAAGCCACGCAGACAAAGATATGTCAAAAACATTCGAAGAGATACTTAAATACATGGTGGAGTTACAAACGGGCGAATTTGTACCAGGTAGAGCTTCACGATACAATGTTCCGGATGTTCTGATGAAAGGTGCATCCATCATTGTGGGAGAGGCGCAGCAGGTGGCGAAGGGTGAGAATGGTGAGGAGACTGGAGAGGTGGAGGAGGCAGACGAACCTGCGGTGACAGCAGACGATCTCAGCGCAGAGGATCCGGCTCTGTAGTCTTCACATTGGCCGGTGGTAGATGCATGATTGTGGTTCGATAGGCTGGTGGATCAAAGAGTGTATCCCATATTGACTGTGATGAACGCGTAGCACTAGTTGAAGCCATAGGCATGTCGACGATACGTTGACGTGATGGTGTTAACGGAGAACGTGGATTTGTGGCATCGCCAGAATGGTTGATGCGAGTGGGCGAATTTTCCTTGCCAGCAGTGTGTGCACGAGATGGTGTCAGTGGAGTGCGTACAAGAGAGGGCACGTTTTCGGTTCCAGACATGGTATTTGCTGGAGCCTTTCCCGCAGTCGCCCTCCGAGCTCTCTCTGCAATGGTTACCGAAAACTTCGGGCATCGACTATTAGATTCTGTATAGATGAGAAATGTGAGACACGTTCAGAGTGCGATGAATTGCTAGATACGCACTGATATGTCCAAACATGCCGCATTGCCCACACCGAGGTCCACTCTGCACACCTGCTACGACAGCACTACCCGCCGTGCCATGTAGACCAGCTGAGGAATGAGCTGTTAGCGTTGCACCAGGTATCGTGTCCGCTTGTCTTGATTGTGTCGTAGGTACTGCACGGGGAGTTCTCACAAAGAGGGTGGGCAGGGGAAAATGACTACAAGATATGTCAGCATCAGCTGCAGCAAATGAATGGTCAACTCACCGGTTTAGTAGCTTGATGACGTCGTCCCCAAGATCTGTTACTCTATCACTGTGCCACTTGGGAACCTCTCGTCTCAAGTCGGCTAACGTCGTGATTTTGTAGAAGTGCGCACAGTCGGCGATGCGCGTGAGAATATCGTCGTCCATGATAAACCCCGGGCCCTCGTTCAGCAGCTTTGCACATCCGTAAGTCTTCAGCATCACCTCCCTGCGTAACTTATCAAGGTCACTCCGCAGTTCGTAATCTCTGGCCGTCATGTCGAGCTTGGGAAGACGGGAAGGGCGTGCATGTTTGGGTTTGGTCGACTCGTCAGCGCTAGCGTCAAAGGGCGCATCATTGAGCGGCTCGTCACTTGTCGTGGGGATGTCCATGGCCTCGCCGAGGAGGGACTTGAGAGATTCGGAGGTGCCACTACAAAGCTCGCAGCAGAGAAGGGATGGGGGAGTCGCGCAACGCTGGCAGCCGTCTGCTCTCTCAGTGTTACACTGCAGATGATCAGACACTATGCTTGGGTAAGTGAAATGGAATGTCTACATAGAATCTTCACGCACCTCTTCTATCATTCTCATAGAACGCTGTGACAGGTGCACGATAGCACTTGAACGGTCGATTGGCTGCGTTTATGAGAGCGTCCATCTCTGGACCTAGCTTTTGTTCTCGTGTATCAAAGGTTTGCTTCACCCTCCCTCGCTGCTGGCTTTCCTTGGGCATAGCAGCTTTGAACGCCGCTCGAAGTTCCTCTGTCACAGACAACTCAGCTGGCTGGGCGACAGCTGTGTCAAGCGATGTCTTCGTCCGCTTCGCAGGTTGGCTACCTTGGCCCTCCTGACGCTTTCGCTTTGACTGTTCTCCTGCTACTGCCTGCGCTGCCCGACTTCTCTCTCTAGCTTGCGCTGCTTCTGCCGCTTTCTGTTTCTCCTGGTCAAAATACTTAGCCTCTGCGAATAGGATCACAATAGCCGTGGTTCCTGGACCTCGACCCGCGCGACCAAACCGTTGCCATAGCGTATTTAGGTCGCATGTCACGCGCCACTGAATAACAATCTCGATATCCGGAATATCGACACCCTTTGGTACGTGATTAGTGTTTGATTACAGGGCAGCATGGGAAAATAACTAACCATACCGAAGGAGTCTGTACAGTATAACCCATACAGTGTGCCACCCTTGTAGCAAGCCGACGCATATTCCCGGAATTTTGGAGTCATGTCTGAATTAAACCAAACAATTTTGTCCTTCAAGTCATCCGGAAGTCGCTCGCGAAGTGCCTTAGCGGCAGCAAGAGATTCATGGATGTCGTCGAAGAAGATCAAGAATTTTCGCATCTTGTCTCCGCGTTTTTTCAGTATGAGAAAGTTAAGGTCTTTAAAGCTCTTGAGAGCATGCTTAATTTTCCGGACGGTTATGTACAGATTTGGGCGGTCGTTGGATCGCTCGATAAATTCGGTGGTGCTCTTATCCATCCGCAAGATCTGCATGACGTCCTTGAGGACGTGTTCCGGGAGAGTGGCCGATGGTACAAGGTATGGAATGTTGTTCGGGATCATGCTGCGCAGCCGTCCTGATTCCGAGTAGTCCTCTCTGAACGTTCCCCATGCACTGACGCAATGCGCTTCATCCCAGATAACACTAATGATACGAGATATGAAGGATGCATTCTTCCAGAGCCTCTCGAAAATCCCCTTGGGCATGAGAGCGATCTCTGGATTGACGACTACCACACGGTATTTGCCATCTTCGACGTCCTGCAGCAATGTCAGTAACTGTGCATACATAGTTACAGGCACCACACACTTGTATATTCTGGGTTGTCGCCGTGTCTGCATTGATTGCAATGGCTCTTATGCCTAATTCTCGGAGCTGAGTCGCGTTCTGGGCTCCAAGGATGTTTAGCGGCGTGATGACAACTTGAATGCCCTCTGTTGCGAATAGCAGAGGCATCCAGAATGTCAGGGTTTTACCGGAACCAGTTGCGGAGATTGCAACGACGTCCTTATCACCCCTAAGGATTGCTTGAGCAGTCTTGCATTGCCATAAACATGGTCGGCGGTGAAAGACTTGTTGCGTCTTGGCTCGAATTTCACTAAGAGCCGGCAGTTGTGAACATAATGAGCGTCGTGGAGTCATCGGATGCGTGACGTGTTGAGTGAGCTTTCATTAATTGGGACTTCGCTCGATGAACACGGCGAACGCGACGAACGCGAGCAAAGAAAGCGCTTGATTCGGCGGGCGACGCGTCCAAACGGGGCAGTTGTTTGCGCGTCTAGCTTCCGGAGCCCACTGTTTACTAGTGTTTGGTGCCAGCCGTCTTAGAGAGCTTGAGAGGGATAAGGTTACGGGGTTTGAAATGAGTGCTGAATTTGGTATAAATTACATAATACAACGTTTAGCGCCTGAACTACTGGCAGTGGGCGACCTAGACTACTGAGATGCCGCCCTCTCAAGCTCTAAGACGGATGGGAAGGAGACTGGGCAAGCAGATGGTATAGAGCCACCCGGTACTTGAGGGGCTCCACCAGGCTCAGGATGCCCAGCTACGCAGGATGGCAGAGTCGTAGAGTGCAAGGTCCATGCTGAAGTCTAGGCGGGTGTCCGCATGTACATCTTCTTGCAGAGGTCGGTACCCTTTCTGCAACGGCTTGATCAGACCGATCTTCACAGCAGGCGGCTCCGTCCTGTATAGTGTGCGCGTCATGTCGCACTGGTATCCTTATAGGGGCCTCAATGACGCCGAACACTGCTAACTTTCCATGTTCGCACCGCGCTGGGGTGCGTCCGAGACGTGAGCGAGGGAAACCAATTGGATCCAGGGCCATCGTTGATTAATGATTCGCTTTGCGAAGCTGGGATAGTTGATATATCTCAACTCGAACATCTGCATCAGGTCTACAGAGACGACAAGTTCAGGCGTCTTCAAGTCAGTGGAGAGGAAACTGAAATCATGATGAAAATCCATTCACCGGACCTCTAAATAGTTTGTTGAAGCTTAGGCAGAGAGTTCTCGGCTCACAATGCCATGTCTTGATATTGTGGTAGACTGAGAGACGGCGGCATTGATGTTTGCTATATATACAAAGAGAGGGACGACACTCCCCCTCTCGTTTATGGTCAGCTACGGAGAGTAGGCCATGGACGAGTCCAACTCGACGCGTCCGACGTTCGGGGAGATGCGATCGAGCCCGCCGATTAGATTAGATCAAAAATTAACGTGGTGGCGAATCTAGATTGTAGATCAAGGCGACACCTTTCTCTGATTCGCCAACTTGTCCGAGTCTCCGCTGGACTATTACAGCTACATACAGCGTGTTCATATAGTACAGCACATTCAAAAGTTCATCCTATTTCTAAATTCTCATAAACGCAGCTCGCGCAACAGGAATTCAACCGGAATCCGACGCACCGTATGTTCGCCTCCCACGGGCTCCATCTGGAAGCCCTCCGGATAAGTCGTGGGCCCATGGTGGGGGCGTCCACGGAAGTCCATGCGCAAAAAAGCACTAGGTCGGTGCTTAGCAATCTACAATCCACCAATCACCCTGTTCAGTGTTCTCATGGCTATCCCAGACTCAATTCCGATCAATGCCGCGCAGACGTGCGGGTTCTCCTGTTCTCCTAGGGTCTCCTCAGTCCTGGCTCGCCCAATGCCCAATTCCGATCAATGCCGTGCCAGATATCATATCGATGTACGCAATACGCACACTGTGCCGTCATAGATCGTGGTCGTGAACGGGTGTCTAGCCTGTACCTGTAGCCTGAGAGCAGCCGTATGTCACAGTATAAAAGGGGCCGGGGTGGGCGTGGGCTGTTGGACCCATCGAACGAACTATCGACCGAGCAACTGTAACAGCAATAGCAACAGCAACAGCACAGGAGAGAAATGCCTACTAACACCGTCCTCCCCCTCCCGCTCCCCACGCGCAAGATTGGCACGGACGATGTTACGGCCATTGGGTATGGCGCGATGGGCATCGCGGCGTTCTACGGTACCCCGGATCCAGATGAGGAGCGGTTGAAGGTGCGAGGTGCAACTTTCCAGGGGATGTTGAACTTTGTGACCGACTTCACCTTTCACTATAGTTTTTGGACGAGCTGTACGCGAGCGGGTGCCGCAACTGGGATACCGCAAACGTATACAACGACTCGGAGGTTCTCCTCGGAAAATGGTGCGTTTCATCTCGCGATTTGTTTGTCCGGTGGGGGTGGCGTCTTATGTATTATGGTGTGTGGCGGCAGGTTCAAGAAGACGGGCAAGCGAAAGGAGATCTTCCTCGCGACGAAGTTTGCCATCGCGAGTGACCCGAACCGGCCGGTGAACGGAGACCCTGAGTACGTGAAGCAGTGCATGGAGAAGTCGCTCGCTCGTCTTGGAGGTGTGTATTTTCTCTGTTTTGTGATTAGTTATCACGGTAATTATAACTTTTATCATGTACAGTGGACTACGTGGATCTATATTACATGCATCGGTAAGCTCAAACCGCAACATGCTTACCCATAGAATTGCACTAACTCCAAATTGAACCCATAGCCCCGACCCGACAGTCCCCATCGAAGTCACCGTCGGCGCGATGAAAGAGCTCGTCCAAGCGGGCAAGACGCGGTACATCGGCCTCTCCGAATGCACCGCCTCCACCCTACGCCGCGCCAACGCAGTGCACCCCATCGCAGCCGTGCAGGTCGAGTACAGCGTGTTCACGCTCGACATCGAGCACCCCGACGTCGGCGTCCTCGCCGCGGCGCGCGAGATCGGCGCGACGATCATAGCGTACTCGCCCCTCGGACGGGGGCTGCTTACTGGTAGATTCGTGCGTATCTCTCTCTATTTCTTCATTTCTCTATCATCCGCGTCCCCACGTCCCTTCGATTATGCGCGTGTAGGTTGACGTGACTTTTCATACCTATACGACAGAAATCGCCAGACGACTTCGAAGAGGGCGACTGGCGCCGTGCGGTGCCGCGTTTCTCGAAAGAGAACTTCCCGAACATCCTCAAGATCGTCGACGGCTTAGGCGCGATTGCGGCGAAGCACGGCGCGACGCCCGGGCAGGTCGCGCTCGCGTGGCTGCTCGCGCAGGGAAATGATATCGTGCCTATTCCTGGGACGCGGCATGTCAAGGTGCGTTGCGGGTATACGATATCTCCTAGCACCTAACTCACTTTGGATGTTTTTTGTGAAATCAAGTACCTTAACGAGAACCTCGGCGCACTCGCCCTGAAGCTCACGCCCGCAGACATCGCGGAGGTGCGCCGGCTCGCGGAGGGCGCGGACAAGTCGCTCGGGGACCGCTACCCCCCGGGCATGATGCAGCTCGTGTTGGTGGACACGCCGCCGCTGCACCAGTAGATGACGTTGTATCTGTATCACTGTCTCAGTGTGTGTATGGGCAGATGTCACTGTACAAGTGCATTGCAGAATATTAGCGATAACTGAAGACGCGGACTTGGATGGTACTAGATAAGCGGAGTGTATCTGTATCTGTATATCTACCATAGCAATACACGAAGTGCACTGTGTCCCACAGGGCGAGCCTGACTGACGCGTGCGCATGCTCATCTTAGTCGCGGTATATCCGTGCTCTCAATTTTGCTTTATTATACGCGCTCTCACTGTACGCGTCTCCGGCTTCACTGTACTCGTCCTTAGTTTCGCTAAACGCTCCCCGATTTTGTTTCGCTACAATATACGTGTGGCGCCTCGTTAGCAGTGATCATACATCGGACGCGTCGGTCGCGTGCATCCCCGGCTCTCCAGGAATTCCCTGAGAGTCTGACAGCTGGGCGCTTTGTTGAGTGTGACACGTCCTTCCCGGGTAGAACTCGAATCTTGAACACAGGATGCAGAAGACGGAGCCTTGCAGGCCGGTGGTATGGTTATTGCTTCCACTGCGAGTCGTCTTCAACAAATCGAGAGTTCGAGCTTGGACCATTGTGTTCGCCATCTAAGCCCAGTGAAAACCGGCTCTGCGCGCATCCGCTGAGACCTGCTGAAATCCATCTCGGCGTCTGAGAGACTGCCATAACAGGCAGGGAATCAGTGACTAAGCACCATCAGACGCTTGGTCCGCCACCGACTTGAGTTGAGAGAGGTCGTCCGTGCGCACAATTGCACGACTCAACACAGTGACTGAACTGGCTGGTCGAACTCGACATCCAGAGAGGCGCCCCAGACGTTCTGATTATATCTGAGTTTGGTGAGTTCACAGTGCGGCTACTTGATTTGATTTGCTTCGAGTCTCTGAGTCCTTTGCAGACTTGTGGCACGCATTGATATCAGTCACGTCGTTTGGGTCTCGCGTTGCCACCTGTACCACTGTGAGCCCACTCATGCATTCAGTTTAATGCATCTGTTTGTACTTATATATTTCTATAGCCTCTCTTTCGCTATCCACCATGCCCAAGGTGTACTACTGTGATTGTTCAACGCAGTGTGGAGGTATCCTTCAAGAGTGCTCCAAAAGCACGTACTTTCGTCATAGACCCTATCGTCTTGAGGATGCGAGACTGAGGGCAGTAAGGAGTGGAATTGGTGCTCGAGTAGAGCAAGTAGCAGGTGGAGAGTCAAGCCATAATGTATGTTCGTTGCCTAGCTCCTTGTTAACCGCCCCAGTCACCCGTATGCCCGCCCACAGCACGTATCTACCAGCCACCATAGCACAGCATCTTTCACCCATGACGGTGACACTGGTGTTCACCCCACGTTATCCGAGGATGCTTCTGAAATCCCCGGTGGTGCTATCGGTGGTCCTTCTATTCCTTCTGAAGTCCTCGGTGTCCTTGCGTTCCAGGATGATATTCCGGAGACGATTTCTAATCAAGAGAATTTGGGGTTCCCTTGAGGCAACGTCCCCTTGGTGCCTGATCCTGGAAGCCTCGTCTGTCAAGCAGAGGAGGGGGAGCAATCATCGCAGCTTCTGGATGAAGCAGACGTGACAGTGCCAGGCGCGGCACAGGATCTTCCAATAGCAGAAGACGACGGAGAGGAAGACAAGCTTTACGATGTCATTCCCCAACTGGGCGACCTCAAGCTTTCGATGGCGTTCATCAACGCTCTCAAGAATGCCTCATTGGATGCTGAAAACCTTGACGAGGACGTTCTCGCACGGCTACGCAGTCCACTACGTGTTTCACCCTCACTCGATGATGACCCCGATGTACGCTATTCTGTAGACCTGTATCTCAGTACCACTTCGGAAGACTCGTACAGTAAAGTACGCAATGCGTCACTTCGGCGACATCCAGATGATCGTGTTCTATCCTATCATGAAGTCAAGCGTAAAATTGCTGAAGTTACGGGCATTTCGACGCTTGTTCATGATATGTGCCCCAACTCATGTGTTGCTTACACCGGACCATGGCTGCATCTTGAGGAATGTCCAAAGTGCGGAGAACCACGTTACGATCAACAAGTTCTTGCAGCCAGTGGGGGAAGGCGGAAGCAGGCTCGCAAGAGGTTTGATACCATTCCGATTGGCCCTTCCTTGCAAGCACTGCGACGTTCACCTGAGAGTGCAGCGAACATGCGCTATCTTCACAAGCGAACCGTGGAGATCCTAGAAGAGCTTGAGAGGAATGGTGGAATCTTGAACACCTTTGATGATGTTTGCTGCAGTTCAGAGCATATTCTTCGTGTTCAGAACGGCACCATTCTTCCACATCACTCGGTGGTCCTCTTTTCGATTGACGGTGCACAACTCTATCGAAACAAGCAGTCTGACTGCTGGATTTATATCTGGGTCATCTTAAACCTTCCGCCTGAGTTGCGATACAAGAGACGCTTCGTTCTTCCAGGTGCCTTCATTCCTGGTCCGAACAAACCCAAATTCCTTGAATCCTTCATCTTTCCAGGTTTTCATCATCTCGTTGCCTTGCAGAAAGAAGGATTGGCTACCTGGGATGCTCTTGAAGACACCGTCTTTATTGACCATCCGTTTTTCTTTGCAGGGACTGCGGATGGTCCCGCAATGGCTGATATAAACGGATATGTCGGCCATCATGGTGCCAAAGGGTGTCGTGTCTCTTGCGAAACGAGGGGTCGCCGTAAACCGACTCTAGGTCCACATCATTATCCTGTTCTTCTAAAGCCAAACAACTATCATGTCCCAGGCTCGGACCACGAGGACGTAGACGTATCGTCTATATCTGCCGCGGGAATATCACAAGAGCAGTATATCATGAATCTTCGAGATCTGTTGGGAGCCCACTCTGACGCACGGTACAAGGAGCTGCGAAAACTGCATGGAATCTCGAAACCAAGTCTGCTCAGTGCATTATCACGCTCTTTTGGAGTACCACAGTGCTTTGGACTCGATATGATGCATCTTGGCTCTATCAACTTGCCGGACCTAATCATTCCTCTATGGCGCGGCACCTTTGAATGTGATTCCAAGGATGATAGAAGCTCTTGGGACTGGGCAGTACTTCAAGACCAGACCTGGATTGATCATGGCGCATTGGTGGCAGATGCAACTCCTTATCTGCCTGGCTCCTTCGAACGCCCTCCAAGAAATCCTGCTGAGAAGATCAACAGCGGATACAAAGCCTGGGAATTTCTGCTCTACTTCTATGGTCTATGTCCAGCACTATTATATGGCATACTTCCGGACAAATACTGGACTCACTTCTGCAAGCTTGTGCTAGCAATTCGCCTTCTCCATCAGCATTCTATCTCTCTCGAACAGCTCAAAACAATCCAAACTCTCTTAGAGCAGTTCGTAATTGAGTTTGAGCAACTTTACTATCGCCGCATGCCTGAACGAATTCATTTCATTCGACAAAGTGTTCATCTACTTCTCCATTGCGCTGCTGAGGTGGTTCGAATGGGACCACATGCCTACCGTGCACAGTGGACATTGGAGCGTGTCATTGGTTATATGGGTCAAGAAATCCGGCAACCGTCACAGCCATACGCAAATCTATCTCAGCGTGGTCTACGACAAGCTCAACTCAACGCTCTCAAAGCGATGATACCAGATCTGGAGCCTGGTCAAGAAAACATGCCATACGGGAGTGAAGATATTGGTGACAGTTATGTTCTCCTTCGCAAGCGTGATCGTGATATATCACGTCGGCTGCACAACTCATACAAAATTACCTAATCAATGTACTTGGTATTAACCATGTCGAAGCCCATGTCAAGATCTGTCGCTGGGCAAGACTGCGACTTCCAAATGGCCAGATTGCGCGCTCTGCTTGGAAGGAGCAAGCAATGACTCGCTCAAGTGTTCGGATGGCAAGAAACGTAAAGGTAACCAACTTGTTCCTCTATATTAGAGAGTGCAACTGAATGTATCTCGCATTCAGCTTCTTCTTGATGGAGAAACTCGTTTTGCAGAAGTACAGTTTTATTTTCAAGCTACGTCAACTCATACCGCTGCAATTGTCTCGCTATTTGGGCTACCTGATGCTGACATGCTACAACGTTCACTTGGTACAGTCTGGGTGTGTGGGTATCATGGTAATGATGCACTTCGGATAGTCAACGTGCGAGACATTATGTCTGTCATTGGAATGGTACCTTTCCCTGATCGTCCTGGCTATTTCTTTGCGGTTGAAAAGCCAGGTTTAGATGTATTGCATATGGCAGGAATTGATGAGGAAGACCCAGAGTTATAGCGTACTCTGTCATTGCGGCTCATAAATACCTATAATCCATGGTCCATGGTCCATCCGAAGCGCTAATACGGAGATGCATATGTTCAACAATTTGTGAAATAACAGGTGGGGGATGGCTAACAATTCTTAGGTAACTATACCAATATGTAGGTATGATATAGACCTCTCATTTGGACCCCTTCCCGCTTGTTTTGGTTGAGAAACGATTGTGCTATAACATTGTCTTCACCATTGCACCGCGCTGGTTGGGCGCTTAATTAGCGCCCATGAATGCGGTCGTCCTCCTGAGTCTCGTAGCATAGCAGAATATGCGGAAACCTGCTCTGTTCCATAGTGTGCCACAAACCTGAAAATGTTTACATAGTCTGCCATGTCACACTGTGACTTTTCGTGTTGAGCCACAGCTCTTGCAATTGTGTGGCCATACTTTGGAACCCTCTTCTTTACTTTCACTACTACTCGTTGTTGTGCCCCATCCGCATCTCTCACATTCTAACCATGTCTTCCATCCTCTCGTCTGGAGGTATCAATAACACATTTCTGAACAGTCTAGCCACCCATACAAATGATCTACAATCTCAAGATATAGGCCCTTCGCTCCACATACCGGACGTGTACTCGCATGGCTATTCAGTATACGACGAGCCATCTTCCTTTGATGTCATGCGAAGAGAGGAAAAGATCTCCTTGCCTGTTGACTATCTTAGAAACGCTACCGCCCAGGAGCTTATACAGTACAACAATATTGCTTATCTGAAGCTACAAACGGAACACGACACTCTAAGGTGAGCTTCTTGCCTGATTCATGAATTAAACTGATGGTAAATCTTGTAAGGATGGCATATGATGCACTTCTTAGAGCAGTCTCTCACGGCGGACTCACCGGTCATCAGAGTGACCCTGGCGCGGACCGCACGGTATCTCTATCTCAATCTCCAGCTGGACCGCCATTCGGCTCTACAGTTATTCCACCACCATTTACACCAGTTCCATTGGCTCGTGAAAACTTTCCGCAGGTTCCTTACTGGAGTCACGATGACTACGCTAAGCGGGAACTACCTACAGATGTCAGAGGTATCAAGATGACGCGGAGTCAGGCGGATAAGCACGATATGACAACTCTATCCTTTGTGTCAGATTCTGAAGGTACTCCACTTAGCCCAGCCAGAGTCACCGATATCAAGAACCTATTTCGAGCGTCATTCCATGAACTGCAGCAACGTGGGGTTGCTCCGGAAACTTGGGGGAAACTTATTCTATCAGAGCGCATCACCTACTACAGGACGATGTACAACAGTATTCCAGAGCTGGCCTATTGCGATGGTGACTGGAAAGCCCGTCATATAGCTACGTCGCTGTATGCAGGCTTTGCCCGATATCACTTGGGCAAGAAGAGCACTGGCGACGATGGTCCGCAGCCAAAGGGCAAAGCACGGGCAAAGCGAGCAGTTGATAACGACACCGACAGCGAACCGATGGCTGCTACGAAGAGGGCAAAGATGGGCAAAACCGACGCTGGAAGACTCATGCGGCCTGTCCTCACCACTGTAGAGGATATTGAAACGGTGGAGACCACGACCTTGGAAGTGACGAGCACAGAACAGACTGCGACAGATTCAGTGGACGCCGCTCAAACAGAATCGACCGACGAGACCGGAACACGGGAATTCGAGCTGGTCATCCCTGTCGCCAGTGGCAGTGATACCGAGCTGCCCAGCGTGGCTCCCAGAGACGAGCTGTCAGCAGCGACTGCTTCAAATCCTCCGGATCCTCTACCCTCAGACGGTGAGGTGGGTTCGAACGAATTTGACTTGCAGGCGACAAGCGAAAACTCGGACAGCATTGAACTAGGCCCATCTATTTCAGTACGTGTGTCAGCTCAGACTTGTAGCAAATATCCGACAAACACTTACGTTGCACTATAGTATACTGGCGAGATTGTCAATCCGTTGTAAGTACTTTGAGCACATAGCGAGCGAGTGATGTCTTACAATATTTCTAGAACTGGTATTGTCATCTCCTTGCCTACCAAGCCGACCATCAAGACGCCTTCAGGTCCTGGAAACAGTGGGTGAATTGTGTGAATTAGACTATCATGATCTTGATACCCACCAACAGGTACCGGCACAGCATCTAAACCTTCGCATCCCGAAACAAATTTGGCGTCAGCGGTGCCAGTGGCAGTTAGCGGTGTCGCAAAGAACGGTAACCTGAAGTGCACAAGTGGCGGGTTAACGATAATGAAGATCCAGGACTCCAACACCCCCAGGTTTGCAAACGACGTACCTCTGAATGACTGTGTGACTGACTAGTATCCGGCACAGGAATCTTTTCGCGATGGATTACTTGCCAACACTACCAGCCAAGATCACGGTGGCTCAATTCGACGAGGCATGGAATGCTCTGGCTCCTGAGAGGGTAGAGGTGAGTCATTGATCGCGCCATATAGCTGCTATACTCACAGACGAGTCAGCACTACAAGAAGCTAAGCCAGGCTAGAAAGAAAACACGTACCAAGCGAGCAACCAGGCAAGAACGTGCCGGCGAGCCATCTACAGCCACCTAGTCCTTCTTGTGCGGTCTCTATGTGTTCTTTGCCTATTCTCGCGTTGGCTGGCTTTGTGTGATGTGCTGTTTTCTCTTATTACGGTGATGTTGTATCGTCCCGCTACATGATGTGAATGCTATAGGTGGATATCTGTGCAAATATACTGTGAGATGAGCGAACGGATAGGCACGCAACTGAACCGGTTGAGGAATCCAAATGAACGAGATCATCCAGATATCGCAACCGATTGAAGCAGCACGCAGCATACAAAAATATACAATGGTGTCAGAGACGACCGTTCGTGTACGCGCGTATGAGTGAGACGCGCGGCACACGGCTTCACGCGGATTTGAGCGGATGCGCACAGAGCCGGTTTTCACTGGGATCTAAGGCTCGAGCTGCCGTACGGTTCGTCCTCGTCGTGGTAAGTATACGCGTCCTCGACCTTGCACTACTTAATATATATTATGCGCGTTCTCACTTTCACTTCCACGTACTCAATCCCGCCAAAGTACGCGTCCTCTGTATTACTATTGTACACGCGTCGCGCCTCGCCCGCCTCGCTAGCAGTAATTATACATCGGACGCATCGGACGCGTGCCTCCCGCGACGCGAGACGTGATCAACATCCCCGGCTCTCCATAAACTCCCTGAGAGTCTGACAGGCGGGCGCTACCTTTACTGTCAGTGCTTCTCTGGCACGTCCTTCCTTCACGCGAATATCATTGAACTGACTGACTGACACACCTTTGGATGATTATCAAACGAGGAAAATCTCCTCAAGCACGCCGATCCATTCATCAGTTCCAAGATTCCGATTACAGTCCCAAGATTACACGAATCCGAATCCGAGTCCGACGAGATAGAGGGGGGTTCTATGGTCTACAGTTAGTATGCAGTACTACGCGATGCGGTACCAGGCAATGCAGTATGTGGTGAGTATTATGCGACAGGAATGGAAGAGATGCGAGAAAATGGAGTGGTGACATGCGAGAGATATTCAAGAAAGGGAAGGGGATGCAGGAAAGATGAAATGGCGAGTACTACTAGCGATGATGCAGGAAAGGACGAGGAGTGGGAGAGAGGAGTGGTGAATGCAAGTGAGTAGGAAGGAAACAGAGGACCGAGAAGAAAAGAGGTACGGGAGAGGAAGAGAGGAGAAAGAGAGGTGATGATATAAGTTACGATAGACCTATGCACTACGATGGATTGCGTTGCGACGTGCCTATTCCTGGCCGATGCGGGGGTGTAAGTGCAGCTGAGGGTGATGATGAGAGTGATGACGATGATCCGTGACGTCGAGTGGGAATGACTCGGAGAGCCTGCTACGTGCGAACAGAGGCTTCTGCGCGAGTCTGGGACAGAAAAGAACTTGAGATGCCGGGATGCGAGGATGCGAGGATGCCACGATGCTGTGTAGGTGCTCCGAAACGAGACGAGACAACGAGACGAGATCCGCAGACGGCAGGCCGCGTACGCGTACGCATATGCTCCGACCACCACTGAGATCCGTACGCGGGACGCGAGACGCGTACGCTCGCACGAGTGAGATACGCAGGCGAGTGGGAAAAGGACGATGGGTGGGGATTGCGAGGCTTGACCGGAGGTGATCCGTAACTAAAGCTGGAGTGGGATCCGTGTCGCAACTGGAGTGAGAGCAGCTAACGCGCTACAGCGCACACGCCAGCTGTGGTTTCTTGGTCGCGTGCGACGTAGACCTACACGCCCGCTCTGCTTCCCCCGGATCCTGCACCCACACAACACGCATCGACGAGCGCGATCCTAACCCGCGCGTGGGTGCAACGCTGCAGGAGTAAGCACGCGTGACTCGCCCGGCTGACCGCCAAAGCGCCACTCACGCGCCAGGTTCTCGCAGGTTCTTGCAGGCTTCTCGCGAGTTCGTGTAGGCTTCTCCTCAGGTAGCGCGCGATTTCGACCTCGCGTGTTCCCAGGCATCCGTGCTCCGTACGGTCACGAAACCTGGTAGCGCGTCTGCTATAGGCGTGCGCCTCGTTTTCTATGGGCGTGTGCGTTCCACTTTACGTGTCTGCGATGTATTGTGGCGTCCAAAAACTCTCTATTGGTAGTGTGATTGCCCCATCTTTTACGTCAAATCAGTGTCCGATGTGATGTGTTCGTTCAGTGTAGACATTCAGTGCTCCTCGCCCTCCTCGATGCTCGACAGCGACGACGAGCTCGCGGACCGCGTGGCGCCGAACGACCCCGTGCGCGCGTGCGCGTACTGCGTCGGGGTGTGGCGCGTGAGGAACGAGGGCGTGGCGTAGATCACGTCGTTTTCAGACGCGGACTCGTCCTCCTCATCAATCGTGCGCAGCGAGAGCGCGGAGGAGGTGGACACGGAGGAGGAAGAGGAGTGGCGGCTCGAGGAGGGGCGCTCGGTGGTGTTCATGGCGTCGTTGTCGTTGTCCTGTACATCCATTGTGTCAGATTTGGTGACACTGGGAAGAAGGGAAGAGAGAGAACGTACCTCGTCATACCCAGAGGAAGACTCGCCAGCGTGCGAGGAGGCCTCGCTGAGCCACGCGGATATCCGCTTGCTCAGGCCCCTCTTGCGCAGGAAGGCACGGCGCGCGCGGCGTTGCGCGGGCGACTCGACGAACGGCTGGAGGCGGCCGCGGTGGTCGTACTGCGTGCTCATGCGGATATCGTCGTTCGTGCTGTAACTGTAACCGTAACCGTAGTCGAGTGCGTGCGTCGCTGAGGGGAAGAGGCCGAGGGTGGAGGACGACGCGAGGGCTTGCATATGTCGTTATTCGTGAACGTGTGTCTTTGTGTCTTAGTTCTCTTTCTCTTTCTCTATATTATATGTTCGTGTGCGATGCGGAAGCGTGCGGGTCGATCAGGGTCGCAGAGAACGAGGGAGGAGGGAGGGCGGGACGAGCGTATCGAGAGAGCGGATGGGTTATATAGGGACGCGTTGCGAGTGCAGGAGGCTGAGTCAGGCCTGGGCTCACCAATAATAATTGCATGGCACTGCGCCCCGCGACAGGCGCCCATTCGAAGGAGCACGCATCGAGATTGGTAAAGAGGTCAGGGGGCCGGCGCCGCGCTGTCGGGTCGTCGCCGGCCTGATTGGGTTGACTCACCCGCCCGCCGCGGACTGCGAGTGAGCTGATTACGTCGGCCAAGCCGACCGCATCTACCAGTGTAATGACTCAGCTAGCTGCATTATCATAGCAGTTAGCGTTGATATCATAGCAAGGGGATGCTGGAAATTGCGAGAGTCGGAGGTGCACGCACGCACGCATGGCCGGCACGCTGCAGTTACAGTTACAACACATCACGCCATGCCTCTGCACCACGCCGCGCCACGTACGACCCCCAGCTCTTCCCCAACGCAGCACCCAACATCCACCTCACACTATCTGCATAGCCACACCAGCCTCGACCCTCGACGTGTCACAATTGATCCCACCCGAACACGACGCGACGCTTGGCTGGGGGAGAGTCAGAGTCAACGCTTGTCGAGACTCGACGCTTGGCTGCTGAAGACGAGTCAGCGCGCGTCGTTTCCAAGTCACGCTCGCGAAAGTCGTGCATTGTGCGAGATGTACGAGGTGGGTCGTGCGCTGTACGAGGTGAATCGCGCGCTGTACGAGGTGAGTGAGGTGCAAGTCCGTGTGTCGATCACGGCTCCGGCGTACGTAGCAGACGCACCCGAAACCTCCACCGTCTCTCGCCTGCAGTGCAAATCTATAACACGCAGTGCAATCCATTACATGCAGTGCTCCTGTCTATTACAGTACCTACCCGTACAATCGGCCTCGGGCGAGCGCATGTGTTTCGCTCGCACTGCCCTCGAACTTTTGGTCCCGCCTCAGGCCCTCCCGCGAGCGTTATCTATTAATCTGGCTTTCACTTAATCTAATCTAATCTAGTCTTGTCTTGTTTTTTCGTAGGCGTTATCTTATCTAGAGCGAAAGCTAATCCGCGCCTCGATCGGTAGACGCCGACGCCAAAGACGCAGCACTGCGCTTGCCGCGGCGACTCGCACTCGTACTCTCTCTGGATCCTCTTTGCTCTTCTGCTCTTCTGCTCTTCACGCCTCCTTTCAGACGAGTAATGGCGCGTAATAATACGTGATCCAAGCACAGCGACTGCGTTAGAGCGCGTCGTCGGCCCTCGAACACGACGGCAGTGCTCTGTTCTGCGAACTATCGCAGTCTATGACTGCGTAGCCGTGCCCGTACTCCGAGCTGCATCGCGGCACCGACTTCCCAAGTGGAGCCGAGTCATCGTTCTGTCGACGCCGCGCCACCAAGTCATTGCGGTGTTGAGCCACCGAGTCATCGCGGTGTTGAGCTCGCGAGTCGCCCTCTGTGTGCATCGAACCCATTCATTACGTGCGCCGGGTCGCCGCGCCGCCAAGTCACAACTCACAAAGTTGTCGTTTTATTGAACCGGCGAGTCACCGCCACACCGCGCGTGCGTACTACGGGGCCCGGGTCCACGCAGGTAGGTCTCTGCGTTGTGGTCGTGCGCATGGAAGGCCGCGCGAGCTGCTGAAGCGCAACGGGTGGAGCCGATGCGGGACCAGGACCGGGATTAGGCGTAGGAACACGCTCAAGACGTCACACCAGTACAGGAACGAGAGCCCAAACCGAAGCAGACCCACACCCAAGTACTACCAGAATCACTAGGCAAACGCGAAGAATGTCGTACTTCCGTTATGATGTCGACATCTCTTCCGTCTGCAACGGCCGGCCTGCCCCACGCCATCGACCGACGACACGTACGGGCTGCACCCGGTTTGCATAGAGAATCACCGGTCATCGTTTCAGGAGGACCAGGGAGAACTGCGACAACTGGTACATAGCGCGGCGAGTGGCGAGTGTTCTCTCCTGCCCACGACTCATGACTCGGGCGCGTCGCACCAAATCCCCAGGTCCTAGGGGTGGTCGTTTTGTGCGAGGTCGCTATCAGGAAAGACGCGGCGATATCATCTGCTGTATCGCCCGCACAGTATTTGCATGCGGCGCAGAAGTCATGGGCACCACTCACTCACTCATCATTCGACACCGACACTGAAATTGGATATCGAAATTGAACATCGAATATCGAAGCTAAGCTTCGTCCAGAATTCCAAGACTCCAGCGCCGACACCTGGTTTTCCCTCTCGTTGCCGACGTCGTTCTCATTTGGAGCGGCGTCAGTCTTCACTTGCAGTCGCGTCGCTTCCACCTGCAGTCGGTGTCGGTTTCCCGATAACACACTCTGATAGTGCGTCCGCTGCGACGGTTGCCCGCGCTGTCAAAGACTGGTCTTCACGTCGGTCAATTCGTGGAGTACTCTACTCTCAGACTGCTGTACTCACCCTGCGCCCTGCTCTCCACTCACGGCACCTGCATGTTGCATCCATGTCCACTGGCAGACGGCTCTGATACGACCTACTATGTCGTACGGATCCTCTGCTCACGGCGGCGGCGACGGCGGTATCCCGTGTCCAGTTTCATCCCGAAGAGAATGTACGCGCCGCAGCGGGCGCCCAGTCACCGCACCTTTTGGAGTCTGGTGTTCCAAATCACTCTGTACGCGCACCCGAGAGCCACATATAATCTACTAGGCATAATCGCGATTGGAGGCAAATGCAATTGGGCCCCCGTTCCCCATCCCCCAGAACTCGATGTCGTCGATCGAATTCGAACTCGGTCCTGTACCTCAGTTTCCAAATTTCACCGGTGAACTCGAAGTTTAATAGACTTGGCTTGAACCTCGGGCTTCCATCTTGCCATCGCCATCTCTCATCGTGATCTCCTTCCGACAGATGAAGTAAAGTTCGTTTAGACATCTAGCTTGCGGTAGTGATCACAAGCAAAAGGTGATTGGTCTTCACTACCAGTGGAACTGCAAGGCTTGATTCTGATATTATCTTCGTTACATTACAGGCGGGTTCCACCGACTATGTACGTACGTGCGCCGAGTCGAGTCGGAGTGTCGGACCACGCCACCAAGTCACCCAGTCGTCGCGTCTTTGAGACGGCGAGTCCCCCCAATGCGCTACGCATGCGGGGCCCGTACTCATCGCCACCCCGTACCCAGGGAGCATCAGGCTGTGATGCCCACGACCAAGTGCGACCAAGACCTAGCTCAAGACCATGCCCATCCTCAAACCGACGCAGGACCATGCCCATGCCCATGCTCAAGACGAATCATCCAACGCCGACGCGGTACGGTGTCTGCTAACGCCGACAGCACGCGCTAGCGACGCAGCACGCTTGCCGCGGCGACTCGCACTCTCCTCCTCTCTGCTCTTCACCCC
>JAAIFI010000094.1:0-44130 GCA_011032875.1 Phlebia tremellosa | reverse complement strand
CTTCCCCCCCCCCCCCCCCCGGTCCTCTCTATCCAGCTTGCAGACGAGTCATGACGGGTAATGAAGTAATGACTCAAGCTCGACGACTGTGATAGAGCGCGTTGTCGGCCCTCGAACACGGCAGTGCTTCTGCGTACTATCGCAGTCTCAGTACCACTGCGTAGCCGTCCCCGTACTCCAAGCTGCATGCCGTCCGACCCCTGCACTGCATCCCGGCACCGACTGCTGGTGTCGAGCCGAGTCACTGAATGCTAGTGACGAGCCGATTTACCGTGCCGTCGACGCCGCCAAGTCATTGCGTCATTGAGCCGGCGAGTCATCGCGACACCGCGACGCGACGCGTATGAGGCCCGGGTCTCTGCATTGTGTCGTCCAAGCCTACACACCTCGAATTCAGGCCGAAGCACAACGAATGGAGCCGACTCTGGGCCAAGACCAGGAGCAGGATTAACGTAGGAACACGCTCAAATCCACGCTAGTGCGAGAACCCAAACCGACGCAGAATCACGATCATAATCACTATGCAGACGCGAAGAGCGTCATATTCGAACCAGTGCTGACGTTTCTTCGGTATGCAACGGCCGGCCTGTCCCTAGCCACCAACGCGTACGGCCTGGCGGACTGTACTGGACTGCGTTTATATAAAGGCTCACCAATCATCGATCAAAGAGGACCAGGGAAAACCCCGAGAACTGGTTGCGCGGCGAGTGTTCTTTTCCACTCCCGAGTCACGACGCACGCGTGTGTGTACGCGGCGTTTGACATTCGCGCTTCTCTCTTGCCACCGCCATCTCTCATCGTGATCGACTTCCAACAAATAATGTAGAGTTCGTTTCGACATACAGTTCGCGGCATTGATCATAAGCAAAAGGTGATTGGTCTTTACTACGAGTGGAACTGCAAGGCCTGATTCTGATATTATCTTCGTTACAGGCGGTACTTGTTAGAGGAGGACGCGCCAAATGCCCTGAGCCCGGCTGTGTTTCCTCCCTTTGAGCTATAAGTACCGGTCTCGCGGGCACTCCGCCACCTGCGGAAAGCAAGCGCTTCGCCCACATTAACAATCGTGGTGTGACCATGACGACTTGAGACTGTTCATCTTATTTCTCAGGTGGTATCAGGTGGTATCTCGTTCTCTCCGTGTCTTTACGATACCCATGTCGCATTCCTTGATACTTGGCATCAAGTGAGCCCTTCTTGCGTTCTTAGCTCCGAGCGAATTTTGACTAACGCTGAACATAACTGCACAGCCTTGTTTCGAGACACCACATCTCCGAGCACGTTTTGACGGACGGTTCCTCGTTTTGACCAAGATTCACAAAACTCGGAACTCTTCAGCTAGCAACCTGGAGATGTATAGTTGAATCTGTTGGCCGTGACAGCTACATATTTTATAAGACTGCTCTCGCAATCGTACCAGTAACCCTCACTCTTCCATGTCTCGCCCAAATTCCAGCATCCACGGCGTGTCAGCTACTTCCGACGCGGTTCCTCCAGTAGATGCCGCAGCACCGTCTACTAGGCGATCCTGGTTCTCTATCCCCCAATGGGAGATATGTATGGCAATGCACGTCCTTTTTGTCGCATGCTATCTTATTCTGGCTATCATCTGGGGATGGCATCTAGAGCGCAACATAGTCCTTAACGAAGACGAGACCACTGTCCCATACTTGTCGATCGCTTCACAGAGTTTCGGCATAGTGAGCTCGCAAACACCATTCATTCATGCTGTGTATACACTGATATGTTTTGTTCGTGGTCCTCGAATGATGATCACAGCTGGGTGTTTCCCTTCGTGTTTCCAGATGTGACATCGTCGCGTCGGAAGATGACAGTTACCATGCGGCTTACAGCGGGGGAATGGGAGCGCACAATGTCTGCTGCTGTCAAGCGGCTCTCTGCGCTCAGTTTGGCGTACAGGATGAAAGCGTGAAGGCTCTGTGTCGAAGACGGCGGTGTTCTTGTCCAAGATTCACGTGCAGGATGTGCCCATTGGAGAACAGGCGACGTAATGAGAACCGCAAATCACGATTTCTTTGCCCACCGTAAGCCCCTGCGTTGCTAGTCTCCATCGAATTTGACTGATGCGCGGCCTGATCACAGCCTCACTGCGAACTACCTTCAGTAGTATCAACATAACGCATACCTGACAGCTGAAGGTATTTCTGGAGATCGTTCCGCGTGCGCGTCCGGATTCTTCAAACACTTGTTGTTACGTTTTCTTCCGTTCGTTCCCCCTTTTTAGATGCAGTTGAACAATTGATTAGAGAGCCGCACGGCAGTATCATACCCTGACGGGTCTCCCTGCGAGAATTACCATCATACTCCGGTGAACGCTTAGTAACATTGGATCAGTATCCGTATTGGTCTTCCAACCCGTGCATGCAACAAGGAGCATTGTATAACCTCAGTCGTAAGGTTCCTCGAGACTATTCAGATATTGATCTCATTAATTACGTGGCAGTGCGGCATCAATGAGTTGCGCGTTAACAGTGATGGTGATTTTGAACATCTTGGCAGAAGGTGTCCGAGTCAAAGGTCCGTCAACGTCGGGGATTTCCTGAGTAGCAACCTGACGATGTCTATATAGTCTGCAGACTGCGATCAGTACAAGCTGTATAGCACTGTCTCCTGCCACCATGCCAATTATCCTCGCCCTGCCCATGTCGCGCTCAGACTCCGGTATACACGACGGGTCATCTGATTCGGGTGCAGTTGCCGCTGCAGACAGAAAAGCACCGTCTACCAGGCGGTCCTGGTTCTCCATCCCTCAATGGGAATTGTGTATCGCAATGCACATCTTTCTGGTTGGATCTTATCTTATCTTAGTCATCGTGTGGCGATGGCATCTAGAGCGGCGGGTACCCATTTCCCAAGAAAAAAGCGCGACCGCCATATTGTCCTTGTCAGTCAGTGCACAGGTTATCGGTACGGTGAGCTGGCGAATACCAATTTACCTGGCCATGTAGTACTCATATATGCTCTTTCGTTACAGATAGTCACGGCCATCCTTCTAATGCTCACCCAGCAGCAGGCAATCAGACGTGATTTACACGGTCAACCAACGCTAGCTGCAATACACGACAAATCGAGTGCTTGGCTGGGACTCGGGTCGTCTGTAGTCGCGTTGAGCCTTCAATTCCGCATGAGGTCGGCTGCTTGGCAGATTGTCTTCATCACTGTCTATTTGTCTGGGATCTTTGCCCTTCACATCACCACACCAAATCTATTCAGTCTTGCGGAACTTCCTCATGGCGCAGAACAAACCACTGAATACATGGTTTCTCGAGGGATGCCAGATCCGAACAATACCCCACCAAACCAGTACGTGTGATTATCAAACACTGGCATCTCGCTGATTGTGTTCACTTTTTTTCTAAATACAAGAACCTTCCCAACATCTTTGTATACTGTGTTAGGTGTTCTTCCGTATCTACCCCTTCTCTCTCGGACATCCCTAGTAGGCCTATCACTCATCGGGGGGAACTACGGCTTCTCTGGACCAGCTTCTGTGGTTAGTGACAACCCCACTGTTGATCAGTCTACGTCCATCTATCCTGTCTGTTATTCTATGCCGGATGCAAAACAAGTCAACTACGTGGACAATGATCAATCGCCAGCTTGGGTAATTGAGATATCAACAGGATGGACAGTGACAATACCAATGCTAGGTGAGGCCTATCATTGGCATAATCTATTAGTATGGTTTGACACATTCTCTGAATGGACTGTTCTGGGCTTAGGTGAAGGGATCGCACTCGCAGAAACACCAAAGGGTCCAGAAGATGACCTTTTGCCCTCTGTGATTGTTGTCGCATCTTCCGCAGATATCCTTGATGACAACAATATAGCCGCTCCTCGCATAACGGTCAATCCTGTCGTACAGACAATATCAACACCAAATGCAACGGTATGTTCTCACGTGTGTCACTATATACGATATATGTTCAAGTTCTCATTTATGTTAGGTGTCAGATACCATCACATTAGTTGCCTGCAATATATGGACGTCGTTGGATAATTTAACTGTCAATCTAGAGTCACTGGGTGGTTATATTTACAACCCCTTTGTGTGGCATGCCTGGGAGCCTTCTTCTCGATCTATTGATCCGGTGGCATGGATGGTATTATTGTTTCTCTCTTCTGCACAACTTTCCATGTCTAATCAAGTTAAATGGCAGACAAACGTCTCTGATATACCACCTGCAGCCGGCTTTGGGCCTAAGTGTGTTGAGATCAATGATATGCAGCAAACGCCAAACCCCGCCTCGGATATCATCTGTACACCTATAACTCTCCTAGACCAGTACGCATCTTTTCAAATTTTAAGGTTTGACACCATCGTGCTGACGCGCATGGCATTCCTAGATATCTTATAATCAATATGCTGGATGGTGGTGCAACGGCTAAGGGCACGACCCTACAAAATACCCTGGGAAATTCAATTGCGTCAGTGGCATGGAATTGTAAGAGAGTTTCCCATCAAACTCGAAGTCGATGATCAATTTCCACCCCAGTCATTAACGCAAATTGGGACAGTGATGGCTTGAATAACCCTCTACCTACTGTTACTTTGAAAAGTGCAACGGTGACCAGCATGACTGTTCTGAACGTGCGTGGATATCTTTGCACCACGTAGATATAAGATCAAGTGCTGATAATCTTTACCTATAGATCAATGGGCTTCCTGTGGGTCATGGCTGTCGATGGTTATCTACGATGCTGACGTCGTGTGAAAGGTACTGCTAGGTCTTGCGGTTTCCATCGTCATGTCGATTGCCGCGTTTCTTCTCATTCGCAAACCACCACGATCGTCTCGGCTACACCCCGCTCTTAACACGCTGGGCGTCCTACAACTTGTCTGGCTAATGGGCAAGGATCCTAGAATCGCATCACAAGTCGTACGTGATGCCAAGAAGCCAACACTGAACAATCTATGGAAGGCAGGCAATTTCGAGGTGAACTTCGCTGGCGTCGATACTGCAGAAGCTTCCCAAGTGGAGCTTTATAATCTTCATCACGCCTCTACCTACAAGCTAGAAGATATAACCGAAGGTGGAAACCTACTTTACGGAGAGCAATGAGGTGACCGTGCTCGGGCTTCTTCATCGGAATAGCCTGGTACCTAAGTGTAGCATGGGGAGGAGCACATGTCGCAGCTTGTACCTAAGAACAGGTTAGCCCGTCTATCTAGACTCCTATTGCATGAATACAGTCTCTTCATATATGGCAAGAAAGCGCGCCGTTATTGGGAGGAATGTTGCAACACACAGCAAAGCTGGACGGCACTCTCATTCGTCTCTAGTCCAGGTCCGTCCCCTTTAACGAAGTTATATCTCTTTGTGGAGTGCAGGATAGCTCGGCACCTGTCGCTACGTCTGCCCGCAGAAGCGTCTGGCGAACCCTACTCAGCCGGTGTGACGACCGAAGATGCGATGATTTCAGGAGTCGTAGTAGCCCGCGCGGGTTGCTTTCCCTTACACAGGCAAGTCCGTTCTCCTGCAAATTAACCAGCGATCTAGGCACCATGATGAAAGTGCATCCCCGCTCTATAGGCTCACCGCCGAATGGTTTCTTGACCCTCAATATGCTCATAGGCGGAAAAAGAGCCATTCAATCATCGCTATATCAATGGACGTGTCCCACGTTGAACGCTAGAAGTGTGCATTCAACTTTCGAGGATGCTTGATACATACGGGCGTTCATCGATGATCTGTCTGCCGCGGCGATGAGAATTACAGAGGCGCTTCTAATTCCTGCAGACAATTTGTTCTCCATCCTTCACCATGACCGTCTCCATGCTTAGAAGCAGACCAGACAACATTCTGTCGATATGCATTAAGCATAGTGCCATGGCCTCTGGCAACTCACGATCTTTCCAGGACCCTGCGGTGTCCCTTCCCATCCGCTTCAAGTAAAACTTGCTGCCACTGGATGTCCGAGTCCTGCGTGTACGCGGTCGGAAGAATTCCTGTGAACTGATCATGCATCGATTTCCAGGTTGGGATAGTATTTGAAAACTCCCCTGCGTTGACTCCCGCGGCTATCGTGAGCATCCAATATATCATTCCGAAGTACTGCTGATATGTTCCCCTTACTAGCGTGACTCAAACTCCCAGAAAGTTTCCGATGCGGCTTGACGGCTGGAATCACCAGAGCCTTTGCATCCATCTCACGGCTTGACAACTGCCCAATGGTCATTACAAGATATCGCTGTTAAAACGTGATGAATGGAAGGTTAGAGCTCGAATAGAGGTGTGTGGGAGTATCGTTTCCTCAAACACACAATTCATGTTCGCCTTGGTCTAGTCACACAAGCCCCTCCCAGATCAACTGGAGGTAGCTCGTTGCCGTAGAAGAAACGCGCGGTCTGTGAGCTCTTATATCAACGGTCATATTCTTGAAGATTGGACTACGCTGATGGAGTTTTAACACAGCACCCTTGCACTACCAATCTGCATGCTTGAAACTGCGTGAGTCGTGGTGGCATCAAGGGTCAGGGATTATGTTCTTCGGCACTTTGATGACACCGGACTTGTATGCTACGGTTTATGGTACGTCTTTCAGACATCCTAGACTTCCGATTGAACAAGAAGATGGAGCGGCTGATTTTCCCAAAACATCTGCTGCCAGTGCCGTAAACAGTGCCGCTAGCCAATATAAAATCTGTACGCAGAACCGTTGTCTCAAGGTAATTCACCACCGCAGCCTAGGAAGCCCTCACCGACAAACATGTCCTGCAAGTGAGCAATACCTTTCAGAAAATATAAATTAGAAACCTTCACACATTTCTTATAGTCCGCCTGTCATCACGTCTGGCTTCCCTTCCTCGCCTGCAACTGGCATGCCCGCAATTCCAGTCACCACCGCACCCTGCGCCCCGCAGGTGTGCAGCCCTGCGGTGCCAGTAGTACCTGTCACTCCTGTCGTGTGTGCTCCTGCATGCCAGCCTCAGTGCGTGGCCGTCCAGGTCATGCGCCCTGTGCAGGTCGTGCAGAATGTTTGGGTCCCTGAGGCAAGTGTCGTTCGTTACAAATGATGCTTCGTACTCGTCCACTGCCTGAACGTGGCGTAATTCGCTAGGGGATGTTCGCTGACCCGTTCGGTGACAGACTTTCGTCTCCATTCTCAACTACCAGCAGTGCTGGTACAAGACCTGTTGAAGGACCACATGTGCCAGGCACGGATGTTCAGGCCGTGGCTTCTGCGCGGACCAGTGCGCTGGGTCGAGGCGTTTTGGCATGGCAAACTTCTCTGTACGATGCCCTGAACTTATTCTTGTGAATACCAAGTCGCTGTTACTGAGCCCTGACTGTGTATGAGAGACGTGGTGGATGCTTTCGATTTCGAGGTGCGTGTTTCGCGGGATGGCGAACACAAAACCTTAGGTCAAACATAAGATCTAAGAGGTCAAAAGGCCTCCGAGGCGTGGTTCGGATTTTAGGCCCTAAATACCATGCTCTCTTCCAGCTCTTTGCCTTCCCTCGGGAAGTGCGTCTACGGCGTGTCAACGCGCTTCGAACTTGGACCCCCTCCCCTTCGTCTCATTGTACTGGGTCCCTGAGCATCAATCGCCCTCGCGCATCACGTTCGCAGGTTCAATCCTGCGTGGTTCGGTGGTGTGGCGCCCAACGCGTGAGATGAACCTTGCACGTGACACGTGTGCGCTAATTGCCACGTATCGGAGGACGTGTTCTGCCAGCTTGGCAGAAGACAAGCGGCAGATTCTTAGCACTTCTTGTCTCCTCGTCTCATGTTCTACGCTCTACCACCATGAACCGTCCCGTAATCTGGTTGCTATTATGCCTGTCTCTCCTTTCTCAAAACGTCCTTGCGTCCATACTTGCCATAGATTACGGCACAGAATGGATCAAAGCGGTCTTGATGGCCCCAGGACAGCCGTTCGACGTCCTACTTGACAGAAGTTCAAAGCGCAAGATTCAAGCGACTGTAGGATGGAAGAGGGATGATAGACTTTTTGGCTCAGATGCGTATAATATTGTACGTGTTTGTATTCATCAGCTACGTGTGGCATTGTCAAGGCGTTCGAGACCTTGCACATCAATGTGAGACGACCGGATCCAGTCGATGTGCAAATGTACGGACGTCCGAACGATGTGCGAATGTAGTGCTATATAGTCTTGTACTCACAGTTTATAGGCAGGGCGCTTTCCTACAGATTCCTTCTCGTACCTGAAATATTTGCAGGGCGCACCATTCGACTCGCCCACAGTATCCTATTATAATTCCATCTCTACGGCCGAGCTCATCCCCACCGACCACAACACCGTCGCTCTCAAACGTCCAGATGGAACGGAATGGGCAGTCGAAGAACTCATCGCCATGCAGCTCGCTTACGTCCGCGAACTCGCAGAGGCCGAGCTCAAGGATCGCGTTCTTGACGCGGTTGTTACAATCCCTCCATTCTACACCCAACATGAACGTGCAGCGTTAATGACTGCGATTGAGATTGCTGGAATGCGCCCTGTGGAGCTACTTCATGACGGTACGGCCGTCGCGATCAACTATGCCATGACACGCACGTTTCCCGCCGCCGACGCGGCCCCGGAGTACCACGTCATTTACGACGCAGGTGCGTCCGCTGTTCGCGCGACTGTCGTTGGATTCAACGCGCTGCCGGTTGAGAAGAATGGCAATGGGAAGAAGGACGCTGGCGCTTCGGTCGCGGTACAGGGCGTCGGGTTCGACAGGTCGGTGGGCGGTGTAGAGCTCGACCGCCGCTTGCGCGATATTCTTGCGGACGACTTCGTAAAACGGTACAAGAAGGATATCAAAGCTGACAAGCGAGGCATGGCAAAATTGTGGAAGGAAGCAGGACGCGTGAAGGCAATCCTGAGTGCGAATGCGGATGCGATGGCCTCGGTGAGGTATCCGGATGCTGCCTGGCTTGTGTGCGTGTAATACTAATAATCTCGATGATGGATAGGTCGAAAGCATTGCTTTTGATATCGACTATCGTGCCAAGGTCACGCGCTCAGAGTTCGAGACCGCATGCAAGGACTTGCAACTGAAGTTCGCGAAGCCAATATTCGACGCCCTTTCAAACGCGGGTCTATCGCTTGTAGGTATCAGGTGTCTCTAGCTCGCAGGGGTACTGACATTACCTCTTCAGGACAACATCACAAGCGTCATCCTAACTGGTGGCGCATCTCGTACGCCCATGATTCAGTCCGCAGTCAAGGTTGCCGTCGGAGAGTAGGTCACTTCCAATCATACATTTTGTTATATACTCATACACACCTTATTAGGTCGAAGATTGCTATGAATGTGAACGCAGATGAAGCTGCTGTACTTGGTACGTCTTTGTCATTAGTGATGTTGTATATGCTTATCTTCTTCCAGGCGCTGGTATACATGCCGCGAGCTTCCGTCGACAATTCAAGACGAAGGAGTACCGTATCACAGACCTCACACCATATGACATCCAATCGGCGTACCCTGCTGAGGTTAAGATACATCCCGAGGGATCGAACGCGAGTACAAAGCCGCCGCGCATCATCCATACCCTCTTGTACTCTGCAGGAAGCGCGTTGACGAAGAAGAAGACGCTCTCGCTGAAGAGGAAAGATGACATGACATTGAAGCTAGAGTACAAGACCCCGCCTATGGTGTGAGTACCTTATGCGATATGCTCCATTTACGCCACCATACTGATTTTTGTTTACTTCAGTGGATACCCGACAGACCTTTACGAGGCCGATATCACCGGCATCGCAGAAGCCCTCAAGAATCTGACTGAGGCAGGGGCAATAGACCCCCAGGTGAAAATCAATGTCCACCTTAGCGAATCTGGCTTCGTCACCGTGACGGACGCCGTAGTGCATGGCGAAATCAAGGACGAGTCTTTGACAGGTCAGGAACCCTTCATCTCCTTATTCAATACAAAGTTGACCCGCGGCAGGCAAACTGAAGTCTCTATTTGGCGCAGGTTCCTCGACGAGCACGGAAGCGGCAGAGGAGCAGACGGAATCTGCGGGTTCTGACGCAGACACAGCTACCCAGATCGAGGCTCCAAAGAAGAAGGAACCTATCAAGGACACCATCCCATTAGGAGTTGCCGTCAAGAACACTGTGTCGCTGTCTATGTCTCCATCGGACAAACATGCTGCACGTGAGAGGTGTGTTTCTGTCATGCTACCTCCGTATACAGGACAGATCTAATCCGTCATTCTTATAGGCTGCTTGCAATCGACAGAGAGGAGGCTGCCAAGCGCAGGAAGGAGGATGCTCGTAATGGTCTCGAAGGTTATCTGTACCGCGTCCGAGATCTTCTCGAAGAGGAAGGTGAAACGCCGTTCAGAAAATGTTCTAAGGAGCCGGAACGCAAGGCGCTCAAGGAGAAGCTCGAAGAGACTGTGGCATGGCTACACGATCATGGCGACGAGGCAAATACCCCAGACTACACGAAGCGTCGGGCGGCCATCGAGTGAGTAGCCCGTTCAATCGCACACTTTGTCCATCCTGATGCGGGACCTTGCAGGAAACTCGAACAACCGATTATGCACCGGTACACCGAGATCAAGGAGTTCCCGCGCGCGCTGAACCAGAGCCAAATGTGGAACTGGAGCACCCGTATGTTTATTACGGAGGCTAAGACGGCGCTGGAGAAAGAAGAGCAGGGTGGAGAGCCCGCCAAGTACACGAGGGAAGAGATCGCGGAACTCGAGAAGACACTCATCGAACACGAGACGTGGCTCAACGAAGCAGTGGAGAAGCAGAAAGCCGTCACGATGTACGACGACCCTGCGACTGAGTCCTCGGAACTGAGGGCACGCGCGAAGGTGCTCGAGAACCACCTGCAGAGGCTTGCCAAGAAGAAGGTGCCGAAGCGGAAAACCACGACGAGCACCAGTGCGACCAGCTCTGCCACGAGTTCAGATTCGAGTACGAGCACAACGAGCACCTCAGCGTACCCAGAGGAAACGCCGCACGCAGGTGTTCATGACGAATTGTAGATCACGCATACACATACACTTATATTTTATATTTGCCGTACCTATAATGAGGCTTGCCCCCTGCACGTCCCGTGAACAAAGGAATACCTTTGTGTAAGAGAACACGAATGAGATGATGGTTACAATCTGCATAGCAATGTCCAAGACCTTGCAATCAATGGGTACATAGGCACATGGCTAGAGAGCACAGATAACATGAGTAGTAAAGACACCGAGAAAAGACGTGAGTGACTGAACAGGAAAGGTATATGATGCAAGGTATCAATCCTAGAACAGAATAATTATTCGTCGCGCAACTTCATAAGGTGCGCGTGGGCAGGGGAGGTACTGGAGGCTCCGCCGTTTGCTGCTTCGGCCGCTGCAGTTTTCGCTTCTGTGCCTCACGCTCTTGTGCCTCACGCTCCGCCTGCATGTTGGTCATAGCAAAGAGCTGCTGCGAGATAAAATCGGATGTCCCAGGCCTGTGATCGTCGTTAGCACAGCACACGAGTAAGTCAGCCGTGTTGACATACCGCATACGCAGGATCCGCAAGATCGTCTCGCCGTTGGAGACCTCCTTCTCCTTCTGCTTCTCCTTCTTCCGGTTTTTGATTGTCCCAAGATTACGCTGGGCGTATACACTTTTCGCGCGTTTCTTGACAGACGGTGAGGCACGAATGCTTTGCTGCATCATGCGTACACATTCCTCCATAAGCGCATCACTGATGTCTAGAGTCAGCAGCAGGCCACAAAGAGTTTAGTATAGTTGAACCCACGTATGCCAATCGTAATAGAGACGGATAGACAAAATGTCCCGATATTTCTGGTTTTGTAGAGCTTCCAATGGGACAGGTCCCTCACCTCCAGCGTGGAAGTAATCTCGTAGGAACTGACAAACGGCATGTTCGGCCTTTGATGGCATTTAGCACCAAATATTACACTCACCTTCAACCATTTGAACACTATATCTACCTCCTTGTCGCTCAGTGGTTTCATGTCACTGGTGACATCCGATAAAGGAGGTATCAACAAACCCTCAACGACATTGAGGATCTCCTTCCACACACGCGTCATTACCATCTCCTTAGTTGAATCGCTGAGATACGTATTCAAAGTTGGCAGGTTGGCATCGAAGAAGTCAAACACCGGTGTGATGGCTTGCTCGATCTCAACGTCCGTTAACTCCTCTGGTCGCACGCGAGGCTTCTCCGACGAAGGCAGCGGTATTTGTACTTCAGATTTGTCGGCGCCTAACGCTGAGCGGTAAAGAGCGGTGACATTGCCTATCGCCTTGTTGTAGTCAATGCTGAGGCTCCCAGACTTGACCAAAGTCTTGAGGACAGCTCTAGACACGTTTTGACGGATGAACGGAGAGACCTTGATGCGTGCGTCAGCATTCGCTGTTTATGATGACGGTCAATAATTTTACCTTGTCGATGAATACTCGAACCATGTCACTTTCGGCTCTCTTCAGGGAACGGAAGGCACGTCCAAAGTAGAATTGGGGGTCATCTTTCTCGCCTTCCATACTGATTCGTAGAAGTATACGACCCTGGGAATCGAGGTCCATCCACATATCGTGCGTCATGAAGTCACCGTAGCGGCGCGGGTCAAGGCATATGTACGCTCGTCCGACAGTGTCGTGTTTACCAACAAGTGCACGATCACGAACGCTCACCATGAGCCAGAGCGGCTTTTCGACGGAAAGATCGAACGTCTCCTCCCCTACGACGTCAGGTCAGTGCCATATCAGATACACGGAGACGATGTGACCTACATCTTGGTGAAAGTGTTTCGTATATAGTACGAGTCTTTGCCAAACGGTTGCCTTGTTCATCGCTGAGGGTGACAAAAGTGTCCAACTTCGACGATGGACTGCTGTCCAGAGGAACAAGGCCTTCCGCTATTACAATCTTGACAGTAAACAAGAAGCGAGGCGCTCGCTCGACTTTGTCTGGTACAGGTGGTGGCCCTTGCATCAGGATCTCTGCCTTCTTGTCGGCCTCAATCTGCGCGTACATGTTGTCGAGTAGTTTGCGAGCGGCTTCAATGTTGTTGAGCTTCACGCAAGACTCTGGTTGGAAAGTAAAGTTCTCCAACTTCTTCTCCCCGGAACTCGTCAGCTGTTTGGCCTTCTCCAGCCATGCAGAAGACTTTTGGGGCTGAATATATTCTGTTGGCCGAGGGAACATCTCCGTCATGAACAGCTCCTCCACGCTGCGACAGTAGTATTCCACTGCTTTGCTGATAGTCTACGATAATAGGTCAGAACGATCTCTTGAGGGCAAGCACACGGCAACACTACCTTCGCCAAGCTCGTGAAGAACTTCGCCTCATTATACTCATCTGTCCATTCCAAATCTTGCAAGAACCCGATAGGACTCCGCAAGGAATCGAACAGGTCAATGATCGAAGAGCTGTGTCCCTCTGTACCTTCGGCTTGAAACTGGGGGATAAAATCAGAACGACAGTTATTTTGCGTGATATGCGACACGAACCTTGTCTGCAGCAATAGCCTGACCAAATTCGATGTTTAGAGACGAAGATCAGCGAGGGTGCTAGATTACGTACGGCTTGCACCCATTGTGTGGTTTTGTTATCGGTATCAACCAGCCATTGGAGAACGTAAGGCTCAAAGAAGCCGCCGACGTCGAATTCGGCGTCTCCGCTGTATGTCATTAGTATTGAATGGACCAACTGTGCCGAAGACAAGCTTACTTTGGACAGAATGCTTTGTACATCGCCAGCAGCGTTTTCGTTCGTCGGTATAGCGAGAAAATATCTTGTATAGGTACGTCCGGCGTTGGTCCATTTCTCGAGTTCTCGAAGAGACGCTTGCTGGCACCATCGAGGTCTTGCAAGTATAATGGTATCACGACGTCGATATAGAGGGAGACGATGTCGAGTTTTCTGCGACGACCCTGAGTTAAAATTTCAGTATAATTTCGAAGCGCACATACCCAAGTATTGGCTCTGGGAACCGTTTGTCCAGCAGCTTGGCGGATTTCTCGATCTCGTCTGTCAGCAGCAGATGTGGAAGAGCGATATTGACACCAGGTGCGGAATGAAGTTCTCGCTTCTTCTCGTCATACCAGCGGCCCGCTACAGACCGTACCTGCTCCTGTATATCATGCATACGGGATGAAATGTCGACGTCGAACTTCTCTAGCAATCCACTATCCCGAACTGTTTCCAGGATTTGAAGATATGGTTGGATGTCTGAAGGTTTCAGCGCTGGTAGAGAATCCATCGCATGGTACAACGTCGACAGAAAGATGTTGAATAAGCTTGCATATGTCATCGCAAGGTAATCAGACTGCACTCTGCACGTTAGCCGTTGGTAAAAAGGCAAACCGAGGACACGTACGTCTTGCGTTGGCCAGTTGTCGAGCTCCATCTCGTGCATAACTTTGGCGATGGTCTGGAGAGCTTCAGGTATGCATTCCATAGGGACTTCATTACGCTCATAGAAACTCTTCACGATGTCCAAGAAGCAAGCGGCACGATAAGGCTGCCCGATCCTCCATCGCAGAGCACACTCATTGATAAGTTCCAAATGCGGCGCTGATAGGATGCCGAGAGATACTTCGTCGTCGTCTCCGACCGCGGGGCTGAGCATAGCTTCTAGGTCTGCAGTTATACAATATTCGAGCAGACGCTTGTAAAACCTGCGTGGATTGGGTGGTATAAAGGTGAAGTGATGCCCGACTGGAACATCATCGTCGCCTTCGACCTCCTCTCCCGCTCCTTCTGGGTCATTGGAAGCAAAAGCATTTATGACGCTCGGTCGGTATGAATGTTGACTGCTGATCGACTCGTGGCGCGTGGTCGGTGTCTGGTATATTGACTCCCGCGATGAAGAGTAAGTGTACATGGAGCCTGGGCGTCCGTTGGTGGCTTGTGAAGGCGGTAATGCATCTGTAGGGGTAGATTTTGCCAGTTCGGGATTAAACTGAACCATCACAACCATGAGTTGCGATAAGTGCGCCGTCTCCAATGTTTTCCAGTGTTGCCACGCTGCTTCACTGGAGAAATCTTCTCGGCGGCCTGGGAACGGAGAGCCAGCATTGATGTTCTTCAAGCATGTCTGAAGCACAGTGATGAGCTAGGATACTTCCCGTACCCGTTTATTTGTACATACCTTCAGATCTGTCAAAGCGGCCTGATGTATTCTGTTGGTACATACCAGTTGGAGCAGAGGTATATCGGACGTACCTTCTCATTACAAAACTTGCTCAACTCATCCACCTCCCGTTGCGCCTCCTCCACAGTGATCTTGAAGAGTCGAGCCGTAGTCAACACCAAAGGCATATCAGTTGCACTGGTGCTCAGACCCTTTGGCGCACTCATAGAATCTCGAGTTGTAGATGAAGATTCATATCCAGAATCACTGTAGGTCTGCGCTGCCGCCAGCGACGGCGCGAGCTTAGCGGCATACATGTCTAACCTAGCTGTCAGGTCGGTCGAGACATGGCTTACATGTCGCAGACATTCGCGGAGAAGTTTGATGAATTGTGCGATGTGGTTGTTCAGCTCGACCTTCCAACCATCGCCGGCGAGTGTTGGTTCTTTCTTCAAGACGTTTGTGGCATTCGTGGCAAACATCAAGATCATTTCCTCGATCTTGCGGTTCTCCTTCATCTGCCGTCTGAAGTTCTCGTCTTTCACTTGACCATAGAAGACCGCCATTGTCCTCCGTATCAATTGGTCGGAATAACTGGACTCGATATTCAGCTGCGCATAAGCGGGATTGTATGGCCGTAACGCACGCAGGGTCTCTCCCCATAGCTATATCTTGCAACTTCTGCTCCAGCACCTTGAGCAGATCCTTAGGAAACCGCACAGCCTTCGTCCCATCACGGTAATCCTTGAAGACATCTCCAATAGAGACAATAGACCCAGAGATTGCGCCAGACAATCTAGAAGAGTAGTCTCGAGATTCTCGCGGTGCGTCGTGTTGAATCTGTGGTTCAGCAACCTTAGGTTGCATCTGGTAGCTCAACAGGCTACCATGAAGGGCTGTAAGAACAGAAGCGAAAAAGTTCGCAGAGAGACCGACTCACGCAACGCGCAGTACATAGCTTCAAGAGTAATTTTAGCATATGAAGTACACAAGAGGAAGAGTGTGCGCACTTCATAAGATCCTCGTCCGACACACGATACTTCGATATTCGTCGTTCATGCATGGAGCCGGCATAGCTTCGTCTGGAGAGTCTGGACATGGTGATCGTAGGGTAGCTGCAGGATATTCCTCGTAGACGCGTTCACGGAAGCAAGTCAGATGAGATACAGATGAGGGTTCCGTGCGAACTCTTGATGTAGTGTGCGGCAGTCGTGTGGTCGGTACAGAAATGAAGAGGAAGATGTAACCCGAAGATTAGAAGCGGCGTGAGAGACGTTGGCACCGTGTCGTGGAACGCAATTTAAAATACAGTGTTCCACAACTTGTTGCTCATTCCCTGGCAAAAGAGCTTAGCACAAGAGGAAGCACAAGCGACGAAGAGAAAAACGGGTGAAGACACTGCGAGTCGTTATGGCTGCAAGGCGCCAGGTGGCAGGGCTGCCCTAATCGAGGTTTCACTTGAGGTTTCAAGGCGGTAAGTGCACGTAAGTAATCTAGTAAGTAAGTGTACTTACTTGTCAGAAGTGTAATCAATAGGTTATTGAACTTGGCTTATATCGATAAGAAATCGGCGATAAGGGAAAGTTAGACGCCAATTCACATGAGGCCGCCGCGGCTGCAGATCTTTCGGAGAACCGTCATGAATTGCAAGGTTCATGTTGGTCCATAGCCTTTTTCATTTGATTACAGCTGCACTTTCCAGTCCTCTCCTGTATCATTTCGTGGTGTTTGTTTTTAACCGGCGAATGTTTTGCGAATCTCGTGTTTGACCGGTGTGTGTCGTTCGCGATGGGCAAGCAAGTCAACCAAGAATCGTTTCGAGAGCATGGCGTTTCTTTACCTCTATATATTCCAGCCTCGCTGATCACTGTGATTTTTTTGCTTCACGGTGCACGTTGGGGTTGACGTGTCTACTGGTTCACAGGAGAATTGCGGAGGCACATCCACGCTTGCAACATACATCACGAGCAGGTTCTCGTAGACCTTGCGATAGAAATCTGAGTGAAGAGGTATCCATGTAGAGGACACCTTTGGCACCATGCACCTTCCTCAAAAAACCGTGGTGAGTCTGCACAGGAGTCTCCTTCAGCATCCTTACTTACATGGTTTGAAATCCGGGTACCGGCGGGCTACAACCTTCGATATTCGTGTCCGGTCCTATCGGTCGTTTTACTTACCACATGTCTTGCAGGCTACCGACGCATCGGAACGCTGTTTCTACCGCTGAGCACGTCTACTCCGAAGCTACACACGCTCCGATAGTTGGATCCTGAATCGTGGTGTTACGTTTCGTTTCATCTTTGTCCCTTACTAACCTCCGTCGCCCATCATGTCTATTCATCCCTACCATTTCAGCCAGTCACCCTGCATATTCGTTACTTCGGAGGGAGCCAACGTAATAAACACTCCTGATCGGGTCAATGTCTGTGGTGCATTTCCATCAACTGTTTTAAATAATTTGAAGGCGCCATTACCTATTTCTCCTTAGTTCCATGCGTACTGGCTATCAAACTGGGCTTCGTATCAACTGACGACTCGTTCCACTCTATCAGCGTGATACAGGGTTCGCGCGATTACGCATATCATCGCAGATCATTGTCGACAACCTCAAAGTGAGGGCGCCCCGCTCGTTGTAAGGTACCCTAGGAATGGTCAAAACTTCTCCCAAAGGACCCTTCGCTTCTGCTTTACACGGTCACACCTAATCCAGACCAAAATAGGGCATTGCACCATCCAGCCCAAGCTACGCATTGCCTAACTCGATGGGATTACCGACTCTCGCGAAGATTCTAGATGCGAAGGCTTTCCCCAGGGGCAGTCTAACTCCATTTATACTTCACATGAACGATACAGTGTCAAAGATGATTTTTATTACTATGGTTTACGAGAAGCTCCAGGGCACTGCCTGAAGTCGACTGGATGACAACGAAAGTGAGCACGAAAGCTTCGTCAATCTCGATCAATAATACGAATAATAATCACGATATGCCAGCACCATATTTACACCGCAGCCCCCACTGGCTTTCGGGAGCTACCGTTCACGGACGAGTCGGAAGGCCAGCTATCGTCGACGTCGACTTTGTTGTCCACGACATCCCTCATCTCATGAGATTCAACATGGACGAACACCTAACAAGCGTCATGTGTTATCTCTCCATAAGATGTGATAGAATAATCTCCATACCTCTGGTCTCGTTGCTGTCGATAGATTGACGACGTCCAACTGTCAACAAAGCGGTGTGAACGAAAGCACACCCCATAGATCGTGGTTAACACTCACTCGTCTAGCACCACCGCCGGACACATCGCGAGGGCCCTTTTGCGTAGTAGTCTCGCTTGACTGGTACCTCCAACCCGTTCTCGAGTTCAGGCTGGACATGAGCGAATTAGTGTAGAGCTTTGCCAGAGGGAAGTTAAACGCTAGGTGACTGTCAAAGTTGTTCAGCGCTCAGACTATACGATCGCGTCGGAACAGACTCACAGTCCGGTGGGCTGTACAGGATGTATTAATCAGATCTTTTTTTTCTGTGGGCGGCTTCCGGAAGATTGCTTACCGTAGCTAGGAATGCAACGAGGTCGACGATAGCCCAAACAGCGGTAATCAGACCGTTCTGCACGGTCACTGTTGAGCAAGATCCGTCAACTATGTATGTCATACAAGCACAGTGTGTATAACTCACGCCGGATTATCTTGTTCAAGATATCGTCTGTGCCCTGGAAACCAGTCTTGTGATTCCGCTGAAGGAAGAGTAAGCATCGGTATCGCAGTGTGTGCAGGAGCAAACACCAACCAGGTGCCATGTGAGAGAGATAGTGATCAACGTGTCGCAAATAGCAGCGCAAATGAGCCAAACGATCACTACGACTTTGAATTTCTGGAATTCGACGAACTCCGGAACGATGTGAATAGCGATCGCAGTGCCAATACCTCCGACTGTGACAAGGCGCTTGGTCAGCGAGGCCGGAAGTTCTCTGGATTGACTACGCTTACAGATAGACCCGAACGCGGTGACGACTATGACGGAGACAAGCCACATGTTTCCTGTGAGGACTCTGACTCTCCAGGCAAAGAAAAGCTGCACCATAGTGGCGATAATTCCCTAGACGAGATAGAAATAAGAATACACCTCTAATGGCTGAAACAAACCGACTAACCACCATGGCGGGATCTATCCAGTGTGAGGAGAATGTGAGCAGACTAACACATTGGAGAATATGTCGAGCGCGGGCTTACCAGTTGCAAAGACTGACAAACAACATTAGTACACATTCATAGCGAGACCTGGGATAAAATTCAGGGATGAAACTCACCCCAATTTCCGGTCAGAAGAGCACTTGGATCCGCTGCCAATTCCAGTGAGCACATGCATGAGAGTGATACGGAGTCATTGCTCACAGAAATGGTTGATTAGGACGTTGTATATCCACCACATGTCGAACACACAGTTGACCGTGTCAGCAGCGAGAAGGAGTGCGACCTGAGGACACGAATCGATAGGTACTAGTTCCGATCGCAATACGTATACTTACCATCGCCTTCATCCATGGCTTATCCCTGTGCAAGGTAAGCTCAGTGACACAGGGTTGCGTCGTATTTGGGCACTTACTTGGGATACTTTGTGAAGTACAGGAAACATTGTGTCGACATAATACCAAATAGAAAGACATTGAGGAATGTGCCAACGAGACCAGGCCCGTGCCTGTCGAGTGGTAGTGTTAATGAGCCTCAAATGGTTATACGGGACGAGACCTACGCAATGGACGCAGGGGAACCCATGTTGAGTGGCGTGAGGAGGGGTCTAGAAAGCCTGGTTGCGGTCCACCAAGTCATCAAGCGTGCTATATACGGGCTATCAAGCTCGTATGTCCGCGTTAAGGTCACGCAAGGGTGGAAAAGGCCGGGCACTAGCACCGCCAAAATGTGAACTTGCCAGTGCACTGCCGTAACGATTGACGGATTCTCACGAGATGAGGTGAGAAGGGTCGGGGAGCTTTGATATCAAGGTCATGGTTTCTTGACCTGCCATAACCTGTTGCCTCTTGAGAAAGGGTCCGCGCCAGGGCATCTTCAAGTCGTGGAGACGGACGGAAGGCGGCCAATACTAAGCGAGAGCGTCAATCGCCGCAGCGTGACACCGCATGCAAATACTCTTCAGGCGTAGACAAAATGCCTATATAGAATTGAGAAGCTTGACCAGTAAACACGATCGTTAGGAACGAGATCTCGTACAATGCCAAGGATCTATGAAACAGTTGCTTCCGCGGTGATGGCATCATGAGAAACGACCTGCACTGGATAGTGACATCAGGATTCTAATACGAGGGCTTCTGTACATTGCACTTTCTTGTGCGCGGCGGACGAACTTAAAGAACAATCAAGCTCGACGACCGGGGTCCTCGGGTGCATGCTGATGTTGTTCTTCAGATGGAGGTATGCTCTGCGCCTACCTGAGCCTACCCGCTCAAAACATGCTGCATCAAACACGGTGAAACAGGATAAAGAGGTCAAGCGACTCGCACCTCGAATCCGGGTGCATAGGAAGCGACGGCAGTAACCTAGCTTGCTTTCGAACCTCGGAAGTCTTCCCACGAGGAGGCGACCGCATGGACCGACCACTGCTTCGTTGTAAACTACCTGACCAGTCAGCTGATTTGTCTAGCTTGCATCGGTGAAGATTTTCAACTGTCTGCTGCTATGCACCGAGCGGATGTGTTCAAGGTTCAAGTTGACAGTCATTCTGAACATACGCATGCCACAGCAATCGCAACGGCCAATCGGAAACGCGCGTTTACTAATTATGGGTGCGATATCAGATTCGGTACGTTCTTAGAAAAGCTGCCCGAAATTTGTTGCATTGCAGCTACCGGTGACCTTTCACAACAACTTCGAAGAATGCAACGTATTGAACAGCATGCATAATCATATAACAACAACATATCAGCCCTAAATATACAAGTTCTTCATATCGATGACAAGTTATACACCCTTGATGCCTAAATCTTCCGCGATGATCAAAGCGGCCTTCTCAGCGACGGCGAGCGTCGTGGAGTAGGTGTTCTGTTTTTCAGATGAGTACACAATTCAAAGAATGTTCATGGTAAAACTCACCGCAGCAACATTAGACGGAGGAATGGACAAGTCTAGCGGGACTTCAGTGCGTGCAGACATAGAAACCACGGGCAGAACTTACCAGCAACCTTCAAGCCTTCGACACCGTATACATTTAATTTCGGGTCGACAACGCCACCATGGTCTCTTGGTTTCATGGCGCATGTGCCAAGCTAGACAGATGATCAGTACATGTCGCAACACTGATTATACGAAGGCTTCACCGAGTGCCAGGCCGTTGCAACTGGAGCGCGCGGTCAGAGGTCGGGAATGACGGTTTGTAAGGGTGTCACGTACCGAACTTCCTTGTATAAGCTTCAATTGCCTTCTCGTCTTCTTCGGTGTACACAATATCAGGAGCACCGACGTCAACGGGGCCGACGTCATCCCTGCACAGAGCGACACTGCCTTTCGCGAACTGAGGGTGGTTAGGCACGTACTCGCCCCGGTAGCACGCCATACGACGAGCTAGCTCGCGCGCGCGTTTGTAACCCCACTTGAGCAATGCGAAGTCATCAGCACTGGATAGCACGGTCAATCATTTGATGTGGTAGAGATGTGTGAAGAACACCATACGTCTTCAAGAACCCAGTTTCGAAGGAGGGAGGGGCTGCGGGATCTTGACCGTCTTTGATATGAACAAATCCTAGGGATGTCGGATGCTCCACATAGTAACCTACGCTGAAGTACTTCCGCGAGGGCGTGCTGGATGGATCACCGACGAGCCTGTGGACCGGAGTCAGTTCCGGTTCGGTCTTCAATGTCATCACACCGAGCTCACATAGAGACAGGGCCTATCCACATGACGGGCTTGTCCGGAGCGTTGACATAGTATTCTTCCCACTTCTTATCAAACGCAGGACCAATGGCCTTCCGTTCTTCCTCGGTCGGGCGGAGCTTCACGCCCGCGTCCAATGCGCTGCAGAAGAAGAAATGGTCACTACGATATGGGGGCTTGCTGTGAAGACCACGTACTTAGAAGACATCAAGCCTTTGCCATCCTTGAGCCATTGAGTGCCCCAATCTGTGTCAACGTCAACGGTACGCTAGCAAAGACGTGATAAATAACACATACTGCCATAGGCTGGTTCCTCAGTGCGGACAATAGCATCGATAGTATCCGATTCCTCGCTGGCGAGGTAGGGTGAGAAGATGACCTGGTGGTCTACAGACATGTCAGAAATCATAGACGGCTACCGGGGGTGGGGAGAAACTAACCTTGGTAGTTTTCACCAACGCCAGGGAGATCGACCAGCTGTTCCACGCCATGCTTTTCGAGAACCGATTTGGCGCCAATACCAGACCGCTCCAAGATGCACGGGGAGCCGAATGCTCCTGCAGAAACAACGACGAGACGACTCGCGCGTGCGATGGAAACCTCCCCATTGGCATTGGCGTGCACGCGGGGATTCGCCACATATTCAACGCCGACAGCGCGCTTGTTCCTGCAAGAGATGAGCCAATAATACCACAGAGTCGAAAGACACACTTACTCGAAGATGACACGCTTGACGAGGTGACCAGTGGTGATTGTTATGTTCTTGTGACTCTTGTTGTAAATGAAGTGGTGTGGAACGTCCTGCCGCTTGCCGGTCTCAGAAGATATCCACCTAACGAATACCGCAGAACGTTTGTTCAACAACGCAAAGATCTCTCGAAGCCGGGCAGGCAAAATACTCACTTCTGCCATCTCTGTAATGCAAGACACATAAGTCTAATACTGCCGTTGTAAGATCGAATGTCTACTCACTCCATACTTGTTAACATAGGGTTCGAACAAGCCGTTGGGGTCCTCGGTACTGCCCCGTGAACTGTCGTACTTCGCACCGACTTCAAGGAAATCTTTCCCAACGTTGGTGAACGCGCCACCATAAGATACTTTCAGTGGACCAGAGTAGCCGTGGTTATGATCTTGGCCAGGAGCCACCTCGTAGGTCTCAGTCTATGTGAATGCTGAGTGAATCACATTAACCGAATCGAGTAATTTTATACCTTCTTCAATAAAGGCACAATATCACTTGATCCCCAACCAGGATTGTTGAATTTCTTCTCCCAGTCGTCGTAATCGGACGCCGAAGCGCGCGTGTACATCATGACTGGGAGGCACAAAGTCGTCAGAAAAAATGAGGAACGCGAGATAATCGATACATACAATTCACGGAAGAACCGCCGCCAACGCAGTGACCGCACGGGACGATCGTCTGACGATCGCCGAGCTCTTTCTCCGGATTAGCGACGACGAAAGTGACAGTCTGACTGTTTGGGGCCAGATGGTGTAGATAGCGAGCCGGCTGCGTGTGCGCCAAATTATCCTGAGTGTGAGGACCCGCCTCCAAGATGAGAATCTTCAGAGTCGGGTCGGCGTCCGCCAGTCGCCCTGCAATCAGACAACTGGTGGTTCCGCCTGCATGAAATATTGCATCAATATCGTCCTCGTAATTGATGGAGCTCACGAACCTCCAGCGAATATGACATCAAATTCTGCGGTAATGGTAGACATTTCGTGTACTAGAAGGTCTGAGCTGTGGGAGGAGGTGGCCTTGATTGGCAGCTTTATATCAGTGCGACGCGACGTGAGCAATCATCTCACGCCCGTAGAAGAGTCCAAAACGGAACGCCTGCTGGAGGCTAGCCTCGTAAGGCATCATCAGGCAACGCAACAGAGGAAGGGCAAAGGATTTGAGCCAAGCTGAGGGTAGTTGGAATGAATTGTGACGACTAGTTAACAATGGAACCTTCTGACACATGCACACATCCTGTGATGTTCTGATCGCAGTATGTCTGCTAGCCACCATCCCTAGCGTCAAACTGCATCAAGCGACGCTTATTGCACATGCGGTGGTTCCTTGAGCAGACCCACAGTCAAGTCACTGGCCACACTCCAGAGCAGTTCGTACAATACCTCGATAACCCGCAAGAGGCCAGTTCGGCAGTCCCAGTCGTTCGACACTAGTACCGGTTACAAGCTCGCCACTGACGACGGGGAATTGAGAACGCTGGTCCGGGCTAATTTTAAGCGAACTATCACGGTTGCGGCAGGTGGCGGATTCAAGATGCCAGGTACCTTCTGAAAAATTGATTACCACCCCCATCTCGCGAGCAAATTCGCTAATAGAGGGTCCGTCACTGAGGATAGTATACCAGATAAAGTACTCAACATGAAGTCAACCCATGAGAACACAACCTAACTTTACAGCTGTATCCGCTCCAACAACGAGCGTCGCGCCCCATGGTCTGGATCCCACCCGGATTCCTCATTCCGATGCCGTTTACGAGGATCTCCTCTGGGGTCCCTCCATCCAGAGTCGTGGTGTCGGGACTCAGAGCCAGTCCTGTGGCTGTCGCTTCTTGACCGATGTTCCCAGTGTGCATCGAAGTCATCTCTGTCTCTTTCATGACCCGCGTCCGCGACATTGTCCGCACGATCGTGGTCACGCTCTGCACGAGGCGAAGGTGTTCTCGCGTTGTCCCTTGAATGACGACCATGCGATGCATAGGAATCAGGACGGTCGCTGTCCCTCTTGTCCGTGGCCGCCCACGAAACGTATGCTGAATCGTTAGGCGAGTCGGTGGGATCGCTACCATTCCTCCGGTCACCGTCTATCGCATGGTCCACGTCCATCGCATCGTCTGGGGTATCATCGCCGTCGTGATCGTTCATTTGATGGGGGGAATTGGCATCGACTTGAGGGGAATGCGTGCTGGACGTGGATGCCCCTAGATTCGAGATCGAGGATGATGGCTTTCGTCGCTGACCAGATTTTTCCAATTTACGTAGAATCTTCGCGATGTATTCCTTGGAGAATTTCTTGATCTTGGCGACCTTCTCGTCGGACAAAGCATCGAGCTTATTCTCTTTGTAATTGTGCGACTTCTTCTCCTTCTCAGCGACGATATGTGTGAGCTGTAATATACCGTCAGTTGCTACGACGATCGTGTATTGCAAATACTACAGTACCTCTTTCGCATGTTTTTTGAACAACTCGTGGTCCATCTCCTTCTGATATTTTGACATGCATTTCACGACGACGGCGCCGACCAGTTTGAGCAATCGCTTCTCCTTCAAGGCCTCCTTTTCTTCTGCTGTCATCTTCTTCTTCGACGAAGCCTTCTTCTGCGCCGCTGCTTCGGCGGCTGTCGCAGCGGCCGCAGCCTCATCAGCAACTCTAACTCTCTCGGCTTCAGCAGCTGCAGAAGCCTCGGCAATAATCCTGTCCAACCGAGTCCTCATCTCGTCCGCAGTGAACGTATTTCGTCTGTTCTGTAATTTTTCGAGTTCTCCCTGCACGTTCGAAGGGACGTAGGCCGGCATCTGCAATTTCGTTCCGCCGAACCTTCCAAGAGGCTTGATGTCCAGTTTTGGGTCGTCATCGAGATAGAATCGTGCGCGCTTAGGGGGCCGCCAATCCTCGTGCTCGTCATATAGGGGCATGCTCGACGGAGGCTTCGTGTCTTGTCCATCCTCCTGTGGCCAGAATGCGTCAGTAATAAGAGATGAGGGATATTCGCACAGGTCACCTACCCCTTTAAGCCGTTTTGGTATGCGATATGCGTACTCCAGAGCGTCCCATTGAGCAAGTAGCTATAAAGACCGTCAGCTACGGTTCTGCTCGTATGAGCGAGGATAAACGCATACTTTTGTAGCAAGCTCAGCAAGCACAACATTCTCCGACTCAGAGCATACCTTGACGGATATGTTGACCTTCGAATCTTCAACTTTGTTGCGCTGAATCAGCGGCCAAGTTGCCATGCACTCGATTGCCTAGTGAATCGGTCAGCGAGGAGACAGACGGGAGATAATAGAATGCATTACCAGGCTGCATATTTCGACGTCATTCACATAATCTCCAAGGACATTGTTCATCACCCCGAAGCCCCGCAGTCGCATGATTTGTCGTAAAGCAGACTGGTCCTCCGTGAGCTGAAGGGACGAGAGGTAAGCTATTATGCCGTCAAAACCGTAGCATGCATACAACTTGCCTTGACACGAGTCAGGAGCTTCAGCAGCACCTTTCGGCTTTGGGTCTGACGCATGGCCTGAACGACTTTCGGGACATCTTTCAACGTCAATGGCTTGAGATCGGGCTATAGAGACAGGTTATAAGTTGAACTTTCATGGAAATTTGGGTCAATGCATTGCGACTCACCACATAGTCCTCGTCCAACTTCTTGCCTTTCCTCTTTTTGCTGCCCTTGAGACCTAGCTTCTCGACTTCGTCAGTAATACCGAGAGCTAAGGACGAACGTTACAGTCAGCACCGGTTATCTGGAAGAAGCACGAATTTACTCACCGTCGAGATACAGGTCGTCCATCGCGGCGAGATCTGTCTGTGTCTTTCCGCCGATGAAGCCAACACATTTCGCTTCGCCGCAGTAACAGGGTTGTGCATCATGGCTAGTAGCGGGGACAATGATCAGCAAACAGTGATCAAAGTCGTCAAAGTACTTACCCATAACGATCAACGTTGTAATTGAAGGTCAGCTCTTCGTCCTTCTTTATGTCCCTAGTCGCAAAGATGCCCATTCGAATCTTGGGTCCGACCGTCCACTTGTCGACATAGCAATTGGGATTACAACTGTGGTTCGCAAATCGACCGATACCTCCACGCTTGGTGGCGTCGATGTACTAAAGACGATTATGAGTACTAAGTCCATCATCGGACTGACCAGACGACATACCTCGTCTTTTTGGAGCATCATAAAGTAGAAGTGGCGTATGCCTTCCTCTGCGTATTGCCGCATGCGTTTGAGAAATGAGGGTTGACTGACGACATCGCCTACGTATTCATAGATGAACGTGTCCCTGAGACCGATGCATCGTCAATCCCCTCATGAAGACCAGAAACAAAAGCATAAACCCACTTGCGAATATCTTCCGCCGCCCGCAAGCCGAAACCCTTCTTCTCGGTTTGCACGATGTGTATAGGAGCATATTGTTTACGCTGGAAGCTGGTGAAGTGAAGATATGAGACCATCGTACGGAAAAGTGAATGCAGAAGAACAACCTACCGTTGATTTTGACAATAAGAGCCACATCGGCAGTCGTCAGATAAGCACTCGACCTGAGTCAGTCTGTTGATGCAGTCGGAGTCGTGGCCGCATGCGTCGTCGGGGTCATCAACACCTGCGCCCCCACGCCCCAAAATACGATGAGCATCATGGTCGATACACCAGACCAACTACACGAAGAACGGGCCTTGATAAACAAAAGGTACTGACCGTGCTCGTATTGACAGTCGCAGGTCATACTCTCCTGGAACTCGCGAGAACGCCCCAATGTACCGTACTGATAGTGATTATCCTTGATTTCGACAAACGTCTTCATAGCGGCCTCTTCTGCACGAGGGAGGTCACCGATGAGCTGTGGCTCCGGCTTCCCCTTCTTTGCCTTCGCCTTGGTATCTGAAGGCGGCGTGAGAGATGGGCGGTCGTCCCCCCCTACCTCTGGCGACAGCGGCGACTTGGCGTCGGCCGACGCGCTGCGCGATGACGAGGGGTCTGCAACCATCGTAGTCGAGTCCTCCTCCTTTATATCATAGTCTCCGTCATAATCCCCCTCCCCCTTGACGGTAACATGCTCCTCAACCACTAAACTACTGTCTTCAAACAGACGTACAACATGGTCTTCGTCAAACTTGATGGTTGACGACTCCGGTGTAGCAGAGCCATTGCGTTCGCTCTTGACAGAAGCGGACCTCGACTTCGACATAGCAGAGAGGCCGATGTGCGAGCACCAGCAGTGGCAGTAACAAGACAAGAGACGAAGACCGGAAAGCCTATCGAAACGGTCACACCGCCAAACAGATTTGACTGAGGCGCTGTCCCTGAGCAATATCACTACAGGAATAAGTTATACCTACAGAACCGTCAGTAAGAGATCGCTTCAAAGATAAGAATGAAGGCAAACCGTAGATAAATAACACTGGTCGTTTGCCTTCAGCGGGCACAACGATGCGGACAGAGCGTGACCCAAACTTCCAATTTCGCACATGGCGGCTCATCCGACTCAATTAGCGCCCGGTTCTGCGCACAGACTGCGACCATCTCTAAGAATATTTCCAGCGGACATGGCTTCCACCGTCTCGAAGAAGCGAAAGAGGGGTACTGATGACTCGAACAAAGTTACTGTCCAAGTCTCATCGACCAGCGATACCACAGTGGGCCCTCTACTCGGTTAGCATCAATTTCACACCGTCTAGACTTACCGCAAGTTTAACGCACACCTCCAGCCAGCTTTCCCGCAGTGCAACCTCCCAAGAGCACTCCCTTTCGTGTTTACCTCAGGAATGCTGGCACGAAAGATGCACCAAAAGATACCCTGCTTGTAGGCGAGACGGACACCGTCGAGTTTGTTTCCTCAAGCGAGTCGGAGACAGCCTCTTCTGGATGCAGGTGAGCAGCGACCCCTATAATTGTAAGACAGCACGCCGACCATCTGCAAAGCTATCTAGTAGGCATATATGACAAGCGGACGAAAACGACGACCTTTCGACCAGCTCCGATGCATATTCTGACACGCCAGGTCAAGGCGCTGAAGAAAATGAAGCCGATCCAAGTTTCGACAGAGGAACGCATGAAGCAGCGTAACACGCTCGGAGAAACGTTTGGCACAAAGAAGGCTAAAGCAGCCATCCGTGCTCAGGAACGTAATCGAGTGGATATCGACGCTATGAAGCGGGTTGCAGGCCATCTGCAGGACCGCATAGAGGAGAACACTGGCAGTCTCCCCACACAAGGTATGTCCCTTTCCTTTCGGCAGCTCATATATTCCTGACCTGTGTATTTGATCGCCAGAGGAGGCGAAGGCAGTCGCAGATGGCAGCAGACTGATACCACCTTACCATGAGCAGGCTCAAAGGCCAGATGACGTCTACAAGCTCCATGATATTGTCCCAGAAGCAGAGTTCAATGCGCTGTCCATCAGAAAGCTCAAGGAAGCTGGCAATGATCGAAGTCGTATCTCTTCACTTCCGTACTCAAGGTCGAATTGGATCAACCAGCATCTAACACTGCTCTTCAGTGCGCCGAAGCCAAACAAGACTATCTTGTAAACCTCTATTTTTTCCGGATGAGTTTGTGGTCTGACCTATTGAACAGAAAGATGTTACTGTACATATCTTCGATGTTCGCGTTCAAATTTGCCGCTCGGATCGTTAACGACAAGACGGCCTTGCAAGCCAGGCTGCAAGATGTTCCTAGCATCGTAGTGGACGGGCTTCTGTCACGCTTCACTGAAACTTCTCGGGACAAAAATGAGTACGTACCGATTCAACTCAACATATGAATCTGTGATGCTTCATGTCTTGCTGATTGCTATATCATCAGGGCCAAGATGACCCCGCAGACAGAAACAATGTTGCTGTCGTACATGTTTGCGCTCTGTTTGCGCGTCGACGATTACGCCACCGACACTACGCTTCTTGCCAAAGATCTCAGCATGGCTGTCACAAAGTAGGTCTCCCCACCAATCACGGCCTGTTATAATCTCATAATGCTTCACGTTTCAGAGTGAACCCCTTGTTCAAATCATTAGGTCCGTGACTCGTTCTTGTTTGTGTTGGCCATCGAAGGGTTGACATCGGTTGCTTGCAGGATGCAAAATTGAGAATCTGAATAGCCAGCAGCTCAAGCAGCTCGGGCTCCCTGACTCTGCGGCGGAGACTAAACGCGCCGTTCTGAAGGTCCCGCTGGAGTTCCCCAAGGCGCGGGTCAAGCGGGCGGGGCGATGAAACGCGTGCATCGCGGAGGGCTCAGGCCGTTATCACCTAGCCACGACGACTGTCGAACCGGTGATTGTGTGTGTGTGTCACGTCTTGGGTGTGGGCGGCGTTGGCAGCTGCACCACTTTAGAAATGGTATACCTGTTCTATGCGAGTGATAGCTTTTTACTGGCATTTAGGGCACACGACAACACTTATTGGAACTGAGATCACCTTCCACCCTACGCTTCATCACTGTCTCGATATCTGATCCGTGCACGTCTCAGACGTCCAGTCGATTTTACTGCATATGTCGACCGCAAGTGTTTGAGGACGAAAACCACGTCAACCACATCCCATATAATTGGTATATCTCTTGAGCTATTTTCATGCTGTGCGGCTGTAACAGATCAACTATGGATACGCACACACACGTTCAAATACCCAAACGACAGACATAGAAACCTATGCTTGGGCAGCTGGAAAAATGCTGGCTTCTTTTGTGTTGAATGATTGACGGGAGCTGTCAATGTCACAATGGCATTTGAAGCGATTTACTTACTTGGTAACGAAGGGTAACACGCGTGTTGAAACCTGGTAAGTGAATATCAACAAGTCGTGTAAGCAGCTTTGAAATGAGGGTATGCGGAGTTTCAAGTCTGATAAACAGATTTTGGGCTCTCGACCTGCGTTCGGTTTAATATCCTCACCGGTCACGGTCGTGCTGAGCAGCGACCAAGCTCTCCAACGCTCTTTCTGAGCGACGATGTCGATGTCTTCCGGCAGACAGAATTCGCGATTCTCAACGTTGAACGTGTTCAAATTCAGCAGCTCGCAGAAGCCACCGCCTCCTCCTCCCAAGGATCCATACTACCTGCCCAACCACTCGCTTACTTCCCTTACTCCCACCATGTCTCCCGACAACTATGCTACACAGCCCGCTACACCTGTATCAGCGGGGTACGCTGCCAGTGCACGCAGTCCCTCGCCGAGTCCATCATACGCGCCGAGCTATGCTCCTAGCTATTCCCCCAGCGCGATCATGGGCCAGTCCACCACTTCGCTGTCTACGGAGTCTACAAGCTCGCGGAAAGGATTCTTCAAGTCGTTGTCTCTGGGAAAGAAACCGAAGACACCGAAGACGGCCCCATTAAGCCTTCCTTCAGACCAACGGCCTGAAGCCACTGACGACTCCATCTCGCTGCCCTGGAACTTTCAAGTGCGTGGTCAGACCTACCGTACTCATCCTTTGTCTGACATTCTTTGTAGCACAATGTGCATGTAGACGAGGCGTACGTCCCATCTTGCAGTTTGTCTATGGTTTCGCTAACGCGTCTGCATCTAGGTTCGTCGGGCTCCCACCGACATGGTCTGCTTCCCTCGCCGAGATGGGGTTCTCAGAAGAGGAGATCGCGGCAATTCATGCGCGCCGCAGTGCAAGTCGGCCGACGCTGTACGCACTCAGAAGCAATACGGACTCGCCGACGTCCAGTTCCCACTCGGTGGTCATGCGCCCCAATCCTCGATCCAGTTCTCTAATACGCAGCGACACCGACATAATGTCGCAGCATTCGACGGACGGTTACGCCGCAGACGTGTCGAGGGATATGTCGGTATCAACAGACCATTCTGATGTCTCGACGTCAGAGGATGCCCCCAGTATATTCGGCACTCCACGATCTGTTGTGCGCTCTCCGGACATGATGTCGCAGCGCTCGTACCGTACAGCGACGACGCCGTCGCCGTCGCCGCCACCGCCTGAAGCAGGGCCGTCTCGTGTTGCACCAGCTTCAAAGGACAGGCCACCACGCACACCCACTAAGCGCACTTACCACGTGACGAATGATTCTACCAGCACTATCCATTCGCCTCCGCCTGCGTACAGATCCCCAAAGAAAGAGTCCGCATTGGGTGATGTAGATGAGGATCTGGTATTACCCCCTGCCGTCAGCATCCCGCCTTCGCCTTCTATCTTTGCGGGCGATCGTGATGATGATCACGGCTCCCGAGGTCCTTCATCTCGGCTCTCTGCTCTCCCTCCTCGTCTATCTCTTCACCAAGAGACGCTGAGCGACCTGTCGAGTTGGACTGAATCATTGTTTTCCATGATTCCTTCGACACCACCTAAGCAGGAGAGCTCAAGGCTCTCTAGTCGCCCTGCACAGCCTACCTCCACGCCGAAAGCATCCTCTCCTTCAACTCCTCCCCGATCTCGTAACGCTCGTTCTTCAGTTGTACCCGCACATCCCCTGCCTTTACCCAGCTCTTCTGCAGGTTCTTCTCGCCAACGTCAAGTCCCGCCGCAGAAGCCTTTACCTCTACACGTCCAGCCTGCCCAGTCGACTCCTCCACCGTCTCCAGGACTTCCCTCCTTGCCATCATCCTCTGCTTCCTCCAATCCTCTTTGGCACGAGGTTTATAACATGGTACGCTCACCGGACTCGGGCTCTGTGTCCCCTAGTCCAAGTCCGCTTTTCTTGTCTACTCCGGGCGCCACCAGCTCTCCAGCGACGTCAGAAGAAATAGACCATGATGAGTTGCAGGTCAACTTTTCCAGGGACAATGAAAATCGGGACTCCAGTATGTCTACGATGACAGTGACACCCGCTACTATCGTGCGCCATGTCTCCGTGGCGAAGCGTGCCCGTGCAAACGTTATCAAATCTCCTCTGAAAGATGGCGATGTGAAACCTCGCACCGTTGCTGCGAGGGAAGATGCCGAAGAAAGTCATGAGCAAGAGACTCGTTCCACTTCGCCAGCTAGTTCAGATTCGAATTCCAGCGAAGCCTCATCAGTGGCTATGTCCACCACAACGTTTGGGACCGAATCGGGCTCCTCGGGTTCTCGCCCACAGACGTTAACCTTAGCTGAATCACTTAAATGGAAGGCTACTAGCTTGCTCAATTCACAGTCAAGCACAATTCCGTACGTAGAATCTTCTCCACAGCCGTCGCCCATAGCAGGGCAGTTTGAAGACCTTGCAATGATCACGCCTGCTGCCGTCCGAACCTATAGGGAGTGTGACGAGGCCTTGGGACGGCCGTCAATAGTTATCGATGATATCGCTACAAGTGCAGACCAGGTTCCCTGGTCTGCATCAGCCTCGAGTCTTACTCCCACGACACCATCTCATCCGTATCCAGGCTGGGTGACAACAGTCGTGGAGCCCCTCAAAGAATTCATCGACGAGACTGCGGATCCGAACAAGCTATTCATCGACTTGCAAGAGATTGCTGAAGGCGAGAGCGGATCGGTGTTCTCTGCCAAGGTCGTTTCGACGACGACGAAGTCTTCGTTCGTAGCGATTAAACAGGTCGCCTTGCTGCCCTCGGGCTCACAGAAGCTCGTTGATCTGGAGCGGGAGCTGCACCTGATGAAAACCCTCCGCCATCCGCAGATTCTAAGCATGGACGCCTTATACCTCGATGCCGTAGAAGATGCTCTATGGATAAAGATGGAGCTGATGGATCGTAGCTTAGCCGATATTCTGACCTTGGTAGAGGAAGGTGTCGCCGTTTTGGAGGTACACATCAGCCAGTTTGCTGCGGATGTAAGTTCGCTCAGTATGCTTTGAGTTACAGTCTAGACTGACAACTCAATTTAAGGCTGTGGAGGCCTTGAGCTACTTGCAGACTCAAGGCATCGCTCACCGGGACTTGCGATCAGATAATTTATTAGTGAACAGGAGCGGAGTCGTTAAACTCGGTTCGTGTCTTATCACATAGCTCAGTCCTATCGTATCCTGACGAACTTGGTCAGCGGATTTTTCAAATGCTGTTCAGGTATCGAAGACTAGTCCCATACGTTCCGACCCTGCAGGCGTCATCTATTGGCAGGTATGTGCTCATTGCGAAGTGCTGTGTTCCCTCACTGATATGCAACTCCCATACCTGCTTAGGCCCCTGAGATGCGCAGGTATGCAAGATATTCAGACCGGCTGATCATATACTAACTGTTTTTTTTTCAGTGGTTCATATGATACTCTCAAGGTCGATGTTTGGAGCCTAGGAGCAACTGTCTGGGAATTGGCTGAGACAGAACCTCCATTTGCGGATGTCACTGACCCGCGTCAGCTTGGTGATCGATGGCCACGACTTCAACAACATAACAAATTCTCACGATCCTTACACGAATTCTTGCAACTATGTTCGGAGCCAAGTCTTTCACGACCGGATCCTGATGACTTACTCAACGTGTGTTTACCTGCATGATATATATCGGACTCCTGCTAACCATCTCTCCAGAATTCCTTCATCCGGAGTGCCAATGGGCGATCTGCAATTATTGAGTTATTAGCACAATGTAGGTCCATCGAGGCAAAGATGGCCAAACGGCAGAGCACAGATTCCCATGGGACTATTTCATAACCTATTCCTATATACCCTGCATTTAATTATTTCCTGCATCGACTACACGGACCCACGCACTTATACTTCTATCCGGCCTGCTACGCTTTCTACCGCACTCTTTAGTCGATGAGCCTCCCGTACTACGCTATCGTTGTCATCCTCAGCACATTCAGCAATGAAGGTGGCTGTTTCAGCGGAGAAACCTGCAGCACGCGCGATCAGTATCTTGTCCTGAGAGGATTCATACCGAAAGACAAACCTATGAGTTTTTCACTGTGTGTACGCCACAGGACTTCGCTACAGCTGAGCGCATACAGCCGTAGGCGAACATCCTCTGATCGAGTATGCATAAGGAGGTCGACGTTCAACTTCTTGAGTAAGCCGTCATCGTTAAGTGCATCGGTAACTGCATTTAGACAGTCCGATAGAGCAGTTTTGCCTTCGGCACTGTGAAGTTCTATACAGATTGCCACTTGAGCTATGACAGGCGATAGCAGATGCTGCAATTTTTCATCTCGCCAGAAGACTAAATAAGGATGTTAGATTGGATGAAATTGGGATAGAACGAAGGCAATTACCTCCTTGATCCTGAGTCAGAGACTTGGTCAGAGTTTGTATAATGACAAGCCACAGTTCCTGGTCGCCTGCTGACTTCAAGGGACTCTTGAGCACATCGATGAACGGCTGCGAGAGGAAAGACATATAAGGTGTCATCAACCCCTACGGATATTGAAATCAGTGTTACGATCATCTAGAAAAGAATCAAGACGCCACGCGCACCTTGAAGTAGTCGATGAGGGCCATATAAACTTGGCAGAATACTATTTTCCTTCCTACGCTGACGCCGGTCTCGCCTACAAACAATGAGTGATGTATTTAACAATATCAAGGTCTGCACTGACCAGTATCTGAAGAGAAGGCCCAGTCGAACATTTTGCGGAATAACGGCCTGAATGTCGCTTCGTTCAGCTTCACTACAAGTTCCAGGAAGGCCGCAGTAGCATCAGCTTGAATCTGCACAGTGCACGTGTCAATACTATAGGTGATACAAGACATTCCACACGCACCGAAGATCTCAGAGGAGGTGACGCAGCACAGAGCTCAAAGGATTCCAAGAACACTTTGAAGAGCGCTCGTAGGAAGTCAGAGACCACGGGACGGTCTGCGACATGAAGAGCTTTCTTCAACGCAGAGAAATAGCCTTGTAGCCTAGATATGACAGGCTGAATTATACATGAGTATTTGGAAGACATAATGTAATAGAATAGCATTCAACATACCTCAGACTTCAAGGGCTGCCAAACTTCGCACATTGTCGACAAAAGAAGCTTAGAAGGTGCCTTCTTAGCGACCGATTTGATCAAGGACGACAGAGCAGTGGCTCGGGAGCGCGATGGAGACTCCAGAAACACGGTGATAATTTGCTGGAATTCAGCAGAACCCCAAAAGTTCGGAATCGCCGTCAACAATGCTTGCAAAAGTGCTGTGGCCTGAGTGGGCAGTTCTTCTTTGTCGTCTCGACTACGAAGGACAACGACACATTCTTTGACAATGTCCTTGAGATATGGAATGAGTCGGGGGCCGAGTTTTTGGCTAAAGATGGTAGATAAACGAACTGAACGGAAAGGTGAATTGCTATACGTACGATTGCGCTAGGAGCACTTCAAGTGCAGGTGACGTAGATTGCCTCGCCTTGACTATGGTGAGCACCACAGGAACCATTTGGGTCAATGCATACTCTTCACCATTTTTGAGGCTGAAAGCAATTGTCCGTAGTGCATGGAGCGAGGCTACACAGAGAACCTCCGAGGGTGCTGAGGACAGGAGCTTCTTCACGAAATCGACGATCTTGATCATAGATGCTTTCGCGTCCTGCCGGACGTTGTCCGCTACGTTCGGCAATTGATCAGCCAACAACTCTAGTGCACCTGTTTGAATCTGTAAAGTGTCAGCGAGATGAAGAACGGAGGAGTAAGATAGAACGAACCGTAGCTTCATTCGATTCTAAAACAGTCAAGACGCTGCTAACGAAGGCAGATGCTGGCATCACAAGGAGCGCATCTTTGACGATGGTTCCCGCCAATTGAGAGATATGAGCCATAGAAATTTGCGCTAGACGTCCTGCTTTGGCGACGGCTATGTCAAGTAATACAGATATGAGTTCACTGCTTGACTGAGCAGTTGCAAGTACAGTTGGTTTTGATGCCAGTTGTTTGAGTGCATGATCCACAAATATGAGAAGAGCCAAGGCTTGTCTTTTGACTACGCTCGACTGAACGCTTTGCTCCTCGTCCCTGAGAATAATCGTTGTGAAAGGGATGCAAGGAGACAGGATGAAACGCTTACGGTTGGGCCTCCAAAAACGTCTTCACAGGAGAGGCTGGCTCTAACTCAAGGTCAAGAAGTCTCCTGGTCTCGTGCAATATTTCTACCACGGTCTGGTACAAATCAGCAGCGGTCACGAAAGGAACTGCTTGATGTATACTTACCGAAAGCTGTAAATCTCCAGGGTAACGCTGCAATGCAGACAGCGGCAAAGACAGTGAGTTTGCAGTTTCTTCGGAACCTTGACGTGCAACTCGGTTCGCGGATCTATCCACGAGCAACAAGCATACAGGGGCCAGGAAATCCTTGGGGCCGAGAATGTCGATAAGATGACCGAAGAAGCTATAGACCATCAGTATCCACCAAACGAAATTCATCATAAAGAGTGCTCACTTCGTCCGGCGATGGCGGGGTATATGGTTCGCTGCGTCGGTGAAAATACGCAAGAATGCTCTTGACGAGATGTACAATTCCAAAGCAGATGTCGGTGACTCCTTCAAGGAAGACACCATTACTGGCACGATGCTATCTATAGTCTGTAATATATGAGAAGGCTTTCGGGACATCTTCAAGGTATACAACCTACCTTTTGCACTACCCTGAAGCTGTATGCATCATCGCGATGGAAGACATTTGATCCCATGAACGTGAATACTGGCATCACGTTGCGTAACACAGCTTCTGGGGCTAAACGAGCTAGCGTAGCCATAAGTAGCAATGCTTGATGGAAGGTCTGCGGGTTTTCCGACACTGTTACACGCTGTAAGCCGGTATTGCGAGACAGGAAAGATGGTGCGCACCGCGTATCAACTCAACCAATATGTCCAAGCGAATTGCAGCTTGCGTAAGTCCGCAATTGGTCTAGTGAGGTGTTTAGACTATCAAGTCAATGACATGACTTAGGAACGTACAGGAATCTGCATCGCGGCAGTTTCGACCGCAGACATCAAAAGCTGCTCTACGTAGCTTTTGTCCACGACGCTGGACGACGCGTCATGGATGATCTTGCTGAGCGTCTCCAGAAGGCATATCACCAATTCCACTGAACCGGGAAGAGATTTAGCACTGATAATTTCTGCTAGTATCGCCAAAGAATGATATGGATCCCCGTTCCCAATACTGGACATCCGTCAGCAAAAGCTGCATGTATGATGCGGGATGCTGTTTTACCTATCTATCTTCGCGCGCTTCTTCGCACGCTGTGTAGGCTCGGTGGGAGTTGATTGAAGGATTGTCCACAATTGTATAATCACTGGAGCTTCACTAAGTAAGCTGCTTAGCAACGCTCTGCATTCATTCCCCTGATATATATATCAGTTAGCCTTGTGTAGAATAGAATGCAAGACTTTGCTTACGACGTTAGATTGTTGTGCAATCTCTAGCAACGCTCTACACAGTTGCACCTTGCGTTCCAGTTGGAGAGCAGAGAATATAGTGAACTGTAGTCTCTGTGTCAAGACAAGCCTGACCGAAGGCATCGTCCCTACAAAAGATTAATTTAAATTTTGCTGACATAGTGACTGACTCACCAGAATGGAAGAATCGACGCAGTACCGCCAAGTACATATTCCAGAAAGCATCGTCCTTGGCATTCAAATTTGTGCACGAGGACCCATCGATCGATGCCACAATCAAAGCAACAAATTCCTCGCAGGATTCGCCGAACGTATTCTGTATACGCACGAAAGTATTGTCGGCGACCAAATCGTTCAGTGCAGGTTGCAGTATTTGCGATTTGACGTTATTGGAGACTTCTTCCAGGCTCCTGAGAAGAGAAATCTTGACTTCAGGCAAAGGGCATCCTATCACATGGGACAGAATATAACAAAGAACCCGTTGTTTATATCTGCAAAGAGTATTCACCAAAGGAGACACTTGGAAGAATATAGTAGCTTACCCCGCTTCTTTCTTGGGCTCAGATGCGATTGTGGCTAGGTGTTGTTGATGGAGGACATGGAGATAATTTGCATCGTTGAGAAGATGGTCTCTGGATGCATACAAGGCTTGCACATATCTACAAAAGTCAATCCATTCCAAGTATTGCAAATCGGCTGTTGATAGGTTGTAAGTAAATATAATGGGTCCTCCAAAAGTGACGTACCCGAAGCAGCACCGTATATCACATCGAAGGCATATATACCAGTCGGTTTCGGGGCTTGGGACAGACGTATCAGTGCTGAGACGCACTCCAAGGTTGCTTCGCGAATCCGGCGATCGCCGTGTTGTAATGCGACCAAAAACGCGGGTAGGACAGTTTGGAAGTCGATCCACCGCTTAGCAGAGAAGTGTGCTTCTAAAAACGCAGCTGCATGTCGTACGGATGCAAACATAGCCGGACTGGCACTTGTCGTAGGGTCGGAATGGAGCCAAAAGCTTGCTAGAAGCTTCAAAGCGTCATCGCCCAGATTAACGAACAGCGTCCGAATTAGATGGATAGATAACGTCGGTAAGGTGGCTGTTGAGTTGGCCAGCGTATACACAGCGCGCATGAGCTCGACATAGCGAGCGCCTCTAGCGTCGTCAGGAGCCGGTGTCTGTTCGAACCGCAGCCGGTTAATTAAGCATAGTGAAGTGAACTCGAGGGGACTCACAGTGGATTTCCCCAACCAATCCAGAGATATTCCCGCAGGCCGCGGGATGGTGGATAGGAAGGCGAGGAGAGAGACTTGCAGACGATGGAGAGTATGAAGCTTTGTTGGTCTTAGAACGACAGCAGTGCTCAAGCTGTTGTCATGTAGGAACTGCACCGAAGGTCAGGTGACAGAATAGCTTCAAAGATCTATATGTACTCACAATTTCCAGATTGTCTATCCCTTCCATGAATTCGTCCATCCCCTCCAAGCTCTTGAGATTCATTGCAACCAGCAATTGATGCGCAGAGTCAACAAGACGCTGACCCGACAAACGAGCCAGTAGAGCTCGACAGATAAGATATGAGAATGCCCGTGCATGAGCGTTATTATCGTGCAGCTTCTTCAAGATATTGCTGAAGTGCTGTTCCGAGGAGCTCGAATTCACCACGTTTTCTACGATGCCATGAAATTTCAGTCTTAAGAACGAGTGCGGCGATCAAATATCTCACCTGCGACCCGGGACGCGATAGCTAAGTTGACTTTCGACATCGTCCCAGGGGCTTTCTCCTTGTTTTCGGGCGTTGCACTCTTATTCTCTTCCCACCTGACAGCGTCAACGCAACCGGCGAGTATCTCGCACTTCGCTATGCTACCTGCAACGTTTTCACTCGCCTCGATCAACTCCCAGACGATACCGGCGGTCCTCTGACGTGGTTTAGTGAACAGAAGGAACGGGGAGAAGATGTGGTCCAAGACTTGCGCAGCAAGTTCCACTTTCCCACCCTGAGACAGCGCAGGATATAGATAGGAGGTAACGAAGCTCAAGTGGGCTTTCAAAACATTTCTGCTCGGTGACTCCCCACTTGGCGCATGCAGTGCGCGCGCTACAGTTTCAATATAGGCAAGGATACCGTTGAGGAGGATCGGTAAGAGCTGCTCAGGTTGCGAATAGAGAGCCTCAAGGACCGTCGCATTCGAATCTTGCACACGGGCGGCGAGCGCAGAATGTATCGCGGCCTACGCGATCCCTGTGTTAATATAATGTAGTCATCGACTCAGGAACGAGCGCACCTTTTCAGAAGCCGGAAGGTCGGCGCTTGAGAGCTGTTCGTATAGACGTCGTACGGCAACTGCGCGAACAGAGGCATCGGCCGTAGTGGAGGCAACAACAGAATCTAGATCGCCATCCTTGGAGTCTCCTGAGCCAGAAACAGGCAAGGCAACCGATAAAGATAGCAATAGTTGTTCAACTGCCTCTTTCTCTTCGGCGCTGTCATTCAATACTGCCTCAAAAGCAGCTTCGAGGGCAGCAGGGAAACGTTGCTGGATGTGTACTAGAACGGAGCGCGCTCTGGCCGAAATATGTTTATCTGCCACAGCGCCATCGTCGATCCGCTCAGACGGCTGGATATTGAGGCGAATGAGGTCGGTTGACAAATCTTGGACCATGATCCGCGGTAAATTCGGTGAGGCCATCAACAGTGTCAGCACGTTGAAAGCATTTTGCTCATCAAGTCTACCATGCACAAGGTGAGAACGCTAATCAGGATCTACACAATAAGACTAGGACTTACCGTGTAATGAGAGCTTTCCCGAAAGCACCAGCGAACCGTTCTGTGCCGACATATGCCAGAGCTTCCTGTATTTCTCCCACAACGCTTCTAGAGTGATAGACGTCATATAAATACAATAAAAAAGCCTGAAGTCAAGACGCAACGCACGGAAGTTGCAACACAGTTTTGACAACGCTTTTCGAAAGAGGCTTTTCATTTACCACTTCGGCAAGCTGGCCTGAGCATACGCTTGCTAAAGTTCGTATGACCTGTTTAGTCGACACGCGATGAGCACATGCTGAAACGGCTTTGAGGATCGCATTGAGTGCTTTTGCAGAAAGCGGGCATGTATGGGAGATGGCCGACAATAACAAGTAAGAGGAGAGCTGTTGAACGCGTTTTTCAGAAAGGCGATTCAACGATACGAGGAGAGTTACTCACTATGACCTCGCCAACAGTGTTTTCTTTCGAAGCTTCGACTTCCAGACCCGCGCATATCTGTAGAGGCTCCATAGCGGCAAGCAGCACCCACGCAGTAGTGCCCTCGTCTGGTACACCACCCTTGCTCTTGCTTCGCGATCCAAAACTGCGTCTGATAAACTCGAGGAGGACACCTGTGTGTAGTGCTATTAAGGCTCTGTGCACAGTGCTTGCGGGATTTGAAGACTTTAGGGCCGGTGGCAGCAAATTACCGACAAAGCGAGCAAAGTCCGAGTTCACGGGCTGGAGCATGAGGGTGACCAGGGCGGAATGGTTGAGAGTCGTGTTTGTCGACTTGTATGGCAGTAAAAGGGCAAACGGAGAGTCATCTCTGGAAGACACATGAATATGACAAACGGTTAGCACGATGTTAATGAGACGTACTTTATGTGGAGAATTGAGAGCATCTTCACGAAATGGGGCGCGTCATGGTATGGCAGAAAGAGGGAGAGGACGGCTTCGATATTGAATTCGTGCACACTGTAGGGCTGGAGTCAATACTGATCAAAGCTGGATCATTGTGACCGAGTGCTCACCGAAATCGTCGTACTAGCCATTCAATTACCTTTCCAGTAGTAGCTTCCAGTAGATAGGGCCCAAGTAGAGGCATGAAGGAGCCTATGACACGGTTCAGTTCAGCGTTCGCATCGGCGGTTTGGAGTGTTCTGTCGTCGATTTTCGCAGCATCGGAGAATAAAGCCTCTTCAAAGGGAGCTAAGGCAGGTTCCAAAGACTTGAGCCTCGAGAACGCGTTTGCTCCGAGAGCGTGAATAGAGTCCAAGTCATGCTGGTCGGCCTCGCGAGACGTGAACAGGTAAGACTCTGTTGGTTTCCGCCGAGACCTGTCTACCAGTAGAGCGGTGTTCAAGGATGCGCCCTTAGCGATCTGGGCTGCGAGGCTTGACGCCATTCCTCGTTTTATAGATGTCTACTGAACTACGGAGGCCAGTTAGACAGACAAATGTAGTGTGAAGGGTCGAGGAGTAGTGAAAGCGGAGCACTTGGAGGCGTCTATTCTGAAAGTTTCTTGTTAGACGCTCAAATGAATTAAAGTTCTAGCGCTAACGTTCAACAACGTTTACAACACCGTGATGACACAGTCTGAATGACGATTCGCAGACGACCCTAAACCTTCGTGCCTTAGGACAATCTAGCCACTAATATTAGCTGCCACTGCCAGCACTTCAACTCGAAGCTCCAGTTACGTTTCTGCTAGGCTTGATCAAAATTTACAACGCACCATGTTATCATCTGCTCCGAAACTTCTATGCAAGAAAAACAGAGCAACCCATACTGCGTATTCACATCGTTCGAGCTTGGGCGCACAAGACGTGGCATACGAGGAAATACCTTGTTCTAGACAACGTGGGACAAGGTATCTAGTGCTATACCGGTGGCACTACTTACTTTATCTACTACGTGTGCAGGCCTGCGATGGTCCAAGCCTTCATCAGTTGCCAATTCCTGCGCGGGCGGGCCAAAAATAGGGTGCTAATTAAGAACAATCAAAATCGCTGGCATTAAGAGTGGCCTCTTTTACGAAGACCTCGCCGTATATATAATAACTACTGCTAGAGCAGGTCAAGAACTACCCATAGTCATCGTAAACGTCCTCTATCCCCCTCACCCGTATAGTAATTGCTCGCCATGCCCGACACAATTTTCCCCTCAATCTATGAGCCTGGGAAACACATTTTTTCAGTGTCTCACACAGTGCCTCTCGATGCAGACATCGACATTGCTTGGGACGTTATTATGAAGTCGCTGTGTAACATATGGTACGCTCAGCGAAGATCTTGAGCTATCACCCTAACTGATGATACTTGGTTCCTTTGTCCAGGGATCCCATACAGTGAGTGTCATATGTTTTTGACCACACGAAAACCGCTAATCATACATTCCCAGACGTGCACAGGCCGTAGAGAACGAAATGAGAACCTCTCAGTCACGCTCCGCCCCTATAGTCGAGATTGTGATTGAGGAGAATTGCCGTACCTGCATCGTCGTATACAGGGACTCGAAAAAGTTTCATGCAAAGACAACACACACCCTCGAACTCGAGATGGTCCGGGGAAAGGTTGTCTTGCAATATACCGTCGACGACGAATACTCAGGCAAAAAGATGGAAGAAGAGCTAGCAAAGGTTTTGAGCCTACCCGTCACAGAGTCGGAAAGTGCCTGGAGAATCAAGATTGCAGAAGCGGTGGAGGCGAACTGTATGATAGTCAAATCACGTTCTGAGTCTAGGGTGCCGTCAACACGCAGCTCTTCTCATCAGTAGTTTTATATTACCATGAGCCTGAATCATTCGAGATTTTTTGTTATCCAATTTCTCTAGCGCAGCGTGACAGTGCCTTCCACCATTGCAACGTAAGTATTAGGGACAGCGGGAGCCCGGTTGATAGAAAGTGTTCGAAATCAATCCAGTTCAGTTGGAACTTGGGTGAACAAGGCGGGACGCGCTGTTACAACCATTCATCATCACTCGTAGCACAGGAGATTACTTGTGACCATCCCTCCTTCAACACCATATTCGAAGCCCTTGCCATCGTTCAGAAGCCATGGCGATCCCGCGGAGTCCGAGGGAGTCTCTCTCTTGCCGTAAATGGCGAGGGCAAGCCCGCGTCGACGTTCGGACGGCGTCGTTTGTCCAAAACTTCACTTCCCTTCGTACACTGGGCGACAAAAGTAACCGACCACCCCTGGTCGGTCGCAGCCTGGCGCCGAGCACNGTACACTGGGCGACAAAAGTAACCGACCACCCCTGGTCGGTCGCAGCCTGGCGCCGAGCACGTAACGCAGATTCAAATCAATGTATACTATGAATGGCTTATATGTAAATATCTCATATAAAAACATTCTCGTGCGACAAGGGCTTCGTTGCAGATCGAAAAAGGCAATAGTTTCATTTGCCTACTTTACGCTTGTAACATGATTGGCAAATATAGCTCCACATTCAACAA